>JACEIK010005606.1:72630-83705 GCA_018107945.1 Datura stramonium
CCATAAACTTCGTAAGAAAACATAAGGCTCAAGGCTTTCAAATCATTCATAAAATGTTCATAATCATAATTGTAAGTAAACATTATCAAAACATAACATGAGCCCATAAAATAAATATAAAATTGCATAAGACATGCAGAACAATGGGAGAACTCGTCTTAACCGACACCATCATGGTAGAGCCTTTCATGATGCCCCAATTATCTCACTCAAGTGGGCAGAGCCGACCCTGGTTTGCCAGGAAAGGGTCGTGCGCTAGGCGTGATATCACATTTGAGGGGATCATTATCGATAGAATATATCATTAGAAACCCATAGTGGCATGTGGTTAAGAGACACCGGCGTGGTGCTTTGATTGCCAGGCTGCTCAGTGCTAGACAAGGATCCCAAAATATGCATATATGCTCATATATAAATCAATAACATCATGCATTAAGATTCATTGGCTAAAATATAATATTTATCATCATTGATCCCCTTTAAAACATTGTTAGCCGATAATCATAGGCCCTTTTCATCGGCCAACATCATAAATCGATAAATCATAAAATTCGCTTCATAAATCGTAAATCATTCTTCAACATGTGGCCATTGCCCAATACTTTATCATATTCAATTCTTTCAAAACATTCTCATAAATGTGGGTAACTTGAAAATCATGCTTTTCCATCATCAATAAACTTCAATTATAGAGTATTCATCATAAATCATAACTTCTATGAACTTTCATCAAATGGGCATTTTGGATTTAAAAGATTGAAACATGACTTAAATAAAGTAATAAATAAACCTGCCCATCATTCATAATTTGATATTTAAAACTCAATTAAATCATACTCATAAAGAGAAGTCACATTTTCATGCATTTGAGTAAAAGCCCATAGACTTGAATAGGAGGGCTCATGATTTAAATTGAAATTTAGGCACGGGTGGGGAAGAATTTCACTCATTCTAAAACCCTACATACCTGGAAATTGATTGATTCAAAGTTCCTCGAATACCCATAAAGAAATTGATGAAAATTTAGGGAAGAAGGCCTTGAATCTCCCAAAAATCTTTCTAAAGTTCTTGCAAGAGAATGGGCATGCATAAGGGAATTAACTCACT
Organism: Datura stramonium; assembly: GCA_018107945.1. Classification (NCBI taxonomy): domain Eukaryota; kingdom Viridiplantae; phylum Streptophyta; class Magnoliopsida; order Solanales; family Solanaceae; genus Datura; species Datura stramonium. The sequence goes on from JACEIK010005606.1 coordinate 73,738, forward strand.
TATCAAACTCAGAAAATATCCAAAACGACGTAGTTTAGGGTTTAAAAGTATGGAAAAGTCGAAAATTCCCTTAAAATTATTTTCCTGAAAACTGTCCCGGACGGACCAACGACCGACCCAACGGGTCGTGGAAACATACCACGACTCGTGGTATCAAGTCCTCGGGTCCACTACCTTATAACACATCTCAGATCCTTCCCACGACTCGTCAGGATGAGTCGTTACATCAACCCACGGGTCACTGAATCAACCGTCGTCAACTCCTTGACCAACCTGACTTCCCTTTCCACGAGCCTCACCATGACTCGTGGTGCCTTCCAACAAGTCGTGGTCTCCATCCGTTGAATGCACTGGAAACCTCAACCCACAAGCAACAACTTGAAACAACAGGTCGTTCCTCCTCACCACGAATCATGGGATGTCCCATTATTTCTCCCTCAGCCTAATCCAGTCCTTCCAACAACTGGTTACAACGACTCATTGTTCCTTACAAAGAGTCATTACACGGTCCATTATCTTTACAACTCCCCTGAACTACCCGAACCACGACTGCTTTCGATGATTCGTGGTATCCACCCATGCGTCGTTGAGTCATCCGTTCTGTGATGTTTTGCCTATTTTTTATACACTTTTCAAATTCGACTCCAGGGTCTATTCTTTGGCCTTCCCGGGGTATTACATGAACCACTAAAAATCATGTCTAAATTAATCATAGATATCATGCTGTGTGAATTCCAAGAAAATTTACATTATCCCCTTCACATTCGAAAATTCAGGGCTAGGATTTATTGAGAAATTTAGGGAAGGATTTTGGGGGACACAAGGGAAGAACTATTCCCTTATTGAATTCCCACATACCTTACTAAAATTCTTTAGAACAATGAGCTTGAACTGTTGCAATGGATGAGGAAATCTAGACCTGACTTGAGAGCTTCTGAGTGAGAACTTGCGTAGTTTTTCTGAGAATCATGGTGGGAATGAGGGGAAAGTCATTTAACCCCTCTAAATTCCTTTTAAAATACCAAAAATGACTTACTTTAGGATCTAGGAGTTAGGTCAATGACCATGACTCGTGGTCACACTCGTGAGGTGCACTGCCTGGAACCCACTGCTGGCACCACGAGGGACCTAATGAGTCGTTACTAGTCGTGGTTGCCATATGTTAACCTCACTGCCTCGACCTTGAAAAATAAATTTCCAACTGCTCATGACTCTCCGAACGAGTTGTGATGTCCAACCACGATTCATGAGTTCATCCTTTAGGTACACTGCCTCAACTTCGACAACATTTCATTTTACCTGGTAACGACTCATCCCACGACTCGTGCTGATAGACCACGAATCGTAGGGTCCTACCGTTGAGTACACTGTCTCCTCCTTTCATCTCATCAATTTCCACTTCCCACGACTGACCTAACGAGTTGTGGGGACTGACCACGACTCGTGGTCTCGTCCGCAGGGTACCTTTCTCCAACCTTTCAAACTTCATCTCCTAGCCACCCCATGAGTCACATCATGACTCGTGGGCACCTCCAACGGGTCACTTAATGACCCGTTGTGTGACTGGTGCCAGATTTTCTAATTTCTGTAAATTTTCTATTTTTAAGTCTCGGGTCCAATCTTTGAGTTTTCAAGGCATTAAAATATCTTCCCCTTGGGAACATTCATCCTCAAATTTGGAAAACACACAGGAAACCAGAGGATCACAATCATAATATTCAAATACTGCTCATTTAAATCAAAATTGACAAAATAACTACCTCTGTTTCAAACTACACAGATGAACTGAATTCACTTTTCATGCATACATCCAAAAACATAAAGGAAACTTAAACACATGAATTGAACATAACAACTAATTGGTTTCTAGGGAAAGAATGATATCTCAAGCTACAACAGAGCCGGTAGAGAATAAGTGTGGGTATTTGGCCATCATATCTGCTTCAGCCTCCCACATAGCTCTCTCAACCTGCTGATTTCTCCATAAGACCTTGACTAAAGATACCTCCTTGTTCCTTAGCTTACGAACCTAAAGGTCAAGGATCTCAACTGGGACCTCCTTATATGAGAGACTATCCTTTATTTCTACACTATCCAATGGCACAACTGAAGTTGGATCTCTGATGCACTTCTTCAAAAGTGACACATGGAATACAGGGTACACAGATGCCAACTCTAAAGGTAACTCTAGCTCATAAGCTACCTTGCCAACTCGTCTCTGAATTCTGTAAGGTCCCACATACCTCGGACTAAGCTTTCCCTTCTTCCCAAACCTCATCACCCCTTTCATGGGCGAAATTTTCAGATAGACCCAGTCATCCACAGCAAACTCTAATTCTCTTCTCCTCACATCAGCGTAAGATTTCTAATGGCTCTGAGTTGTTTTCAATCCTTCTCTGATGAGTTGTACCTTCTACATAGCTCCATGAACCGAGTCTGGCCCGATTATCGCAGCTTCACCCACTTAAAACCACCCAATACTTCTGGGCTGATATCGAAATGAATTGCTCGTAAGGAGTCACGACTGATAGTGTGGCCCTGGATCAAGCAGGGCATATACATCTAAGTGGAAAAGATGTAACATACCCGTGACTACATCTAGTGAGTTCTCTTGATCCTGACGAGATGATAATGCATAAAAATGATTTTGGCATTGACCACCCTCCGTACCTGATGTGTTAGCCTACTGAGCTGGTCGTCCTGCTAGAGCTGCTGCGGTGATGGATTGTGATCTCCCTCGTCCTACTGATGGGCATTCCTTAAGCCGATGCCTGAGTTGTCCACAACCAAAACAGCCCTCTCGACCTAAAAGGCACTCTCCCGGGTGGTTCTTGCCACACTTGGGGCAAGCTGGATATCTATTCCCAGCACTGTAGCTCTGATACTAAGAGACAGATGCTCCACCCCTTCGATCTTGGCGAGATCGGAATGTAGGGGCACTGGCTGAGCTGGGCATTGGAGCCCTCTACTGCTGTTGTGGGCGGTTGCTACCACTTGACCTCTAGTGGCCATGATCTGATTGGTCAGTCCTTGCCCTCTTATTCTTTCTTTCCATGTCCCTTAGTTTTTCAGTCTTGATCTGCTGGGCATAAACAATAATACTGGAGAGGTTGATATCCTTGATCAGCATTGCGGTCTTAAACTCTTTGAGGACTAGGTTTGACACCCCATTCACAAATTTCACCATGAAAGCCCTTGGCTTGGCCACCATCTCTGGAGCATACTTTGACAACCTGGTAAACTCCAAAGCATACTCCTCCACGGTTCTGTTTCGTTGTCTCAGGTTCATGAACTCCGCTACCTTGTCCTCCCTAGGCTCCCTAGGAAAAATTCTGTCCAGAAAGGCGGTGTTGAACTCCTCCCACTCCACCGGTCCTTCTCCCACTGGTCGCCCCTCCTTCCACTGCTCATACCAAACCTGGGCTACCCCTTTTAGCTGGTAGGCAGCCAGGTCAGCACTCTCGGAGGAGCTGACACCCATAATACGGGTAATCTTCCTGATCTCATCTACGAACTCTTGGGGGTCCTCCCCCACCTTGGATCCCTAAAATGATGGAGGGTTCATTCAAGTGAAGTCTCGCACCCTAGAATCTTCTGCAGACCCGTTGTTGTTAATTGGAACCACCTACTGGTTCACCTGGTTAGTCACGGTTGGCGAGCAGCTGAATGGCCACCTTGAATTCTGCGGTTGACACCGACTCATTTTGTGGGGCTGTCGGGGCTGGTGAAGTAGTTCACTGGGCATTTCTAGCTCTTCTTCCATTTCCGCACCGTGGAGGCATAATTCATTGAAACAAATTAGAGAACGAGTTAGGAGAATGAATTTTTTTTGGAACTGAATTTCAACGCACGATAAGGAGTATGAAATAAAGGGAATTTTACTAATGACATCTCATAGCCTCCCCGTCATAAGTATGGCATGCTTCACACCCATGAAGAGGAATCTACTCGATGCGGCTTTCTGACATTTGAGAATACTCTAAACCTAGTGCTCTGATACCAAGTTTGTCACGCCCCGAGTTTACACCCTGGACGAAACACAGTACTTGAAGCTACAAGTGACCCCAAGTCAACCCCTGGTCTATCATACACTAGCATTCTGAGTAACATAATAATACATGCAGCGGAAATTTGAAGCAAAAAATGATAATACTTTAACAAGGTTAAATATTTAATAAAATCAATCTGAGTCTGAAACATAACTTTACGTCTGAAAGCCTCTAGGTCTGATGAGTTGTTGGGACAAAACCCCCAGTTAACTCCAAATCTGAATAAAAGAAATGAAAACATAACTAAAGTAAATAAGCTCCATCCTCGAAGGATGAGGACTCACCAACTGGATAGCTGAATTCTTTGGTAAGCGGTCAGCTAACCGGGCTGAGACTGTGATCCTGCAGTTGTATCATAAAATGATACAATATAAAAGTATGCATCAGTATTTCAAATGTATTGAGTAAGTGAGAGGAATATAATACAATAGAGTAAATAATAATAGAAATGCTGAACTGAAAGACATGCAATGACCAACTAAAGTTGCTGAGCTGAATAATTGAAATACTAGAGTGGTATAAAAGACTCTGTCTGATGGTCAGAGCGCATTCTAAGTCTAGATTATTGATCTGAACTTAACTGAACTAAGACTAGACTGAACTAACTAGTGGAAGAGTCTATAACTGACATGTAACCACGTGAACTAAATGTGGAGTCGGATGTATACATCCCTCCAGTAGGACCCAATATACCTTACCAGGGTATAAAGGCATGAACTGAGTGATCACAAAAATTTGGGGCCAGTCAAGCCAATAAATACTGAAACCTACGCTCTCAACGCAGTTTTGGGAACCTGGGTGCACTGGAACTTCGGCCCGCTCAGTGCTAAGTCCTACTACCACTGGATAACCTAAACTGAATACTAAGCTGATAGCTCAAAATTGGGGCCCAAGAATAGTCAGGGATGCATATCTGAAAGTACCTGAGAGTCTTAACGAACTAGATTCTGAAACTGGGTTCTAGACTGGCTAGAGCTGCTTATCTAGAAGCATCATAACCATCTAAGAACAAGCTTAAATCTGAACTGGGGTCCTAAGGCTAGTCGGATTTATATGTCTAAAGTGTGATGACCTCCTAATGGACCAATAAACTGAATTCTGAATCTAATTCTGATAACTGGGATATGATACTGACACCTCAGGAAGTTCTGTAGTCAAACTGATCAACTGACATTTCTAACTGACACTGAAAAATTTAATACTTTCACTAAGGATAGACAATCATGTAGTTGACTGAGAATCTAGCATGTAAAATAGTAAGGGAATTCATTGTTCTGGTATAATCAAGAGATATCAAGATTTATCATGTCAGTCTAATTTCTAGTCTGTTGTACCNTGGACAGGATGAACGCACCATTCAGACCAAGAGATATCAAGATTTATCATGTCAGTCTAATTTCTAGTCTGTTGTACCCTCAAGAACTAGCGTTAAGTCAATGCATATGAATAGGCATCAATACTACTATAAGTTGGTGGGAAAATACCCGTAACTAACATACATGATGATTCCGCAAGGATTAAACAAGGCATTATCAGATATTTCTCAACATTCGAAAACCTGCAGGGCTAGAATTTCACTTTCATGGGGATAACATCAATAAAGTCATGAACCATTGAAAATCATGTCTAAAATAATCGTAGATATAATGCTGTGTGAATTCCAAGAAAATTTACATTATCCCCTTCACATTCGAAAATTCAGGGCTAGGATTTATAGAGAAATTTAAGGAAAGATTTTGGGGGACACAAAGGAAGAACTATTCCCTTGTTAATTCCCACATACCTAACTAAAATTCTTTAGAACAGTGAGCTTGAACTGCTGCAATGGATGAGGAACCCTAGACATGGCTTGAGAGCTTCTGAGTGAGAACTTGCGTAGTTTTTTGGAGAATCGTGGTAGGAATGAGGGGAAAGCCGTTTAACCCCTCTAAATTCCTTTAAAATACCCAAAACGACTTAGTTTAGGATCAAGGAGGTTAGGAATTTATCAAAGTATCCTTTAGGTATACTGCCTCAACTTCGACAACATTCCATTTTACCTGGTAACGACTCATCCCACGACTCGTGGTGATGGACCACGAATCTTGGGGTCCTTCCGTTGAGTACACTGTCTCCTCCTCTCATCTCATCAATTGCCACTTCCCACGACTGACTAATGTGTTGTGGGGACTGACCACGATTCTTGGTCTCATCTGTAGGGTACCTTTCCCCCAACTTTCAAACTTCATCACGACTCGTGGGCACCTCCAACGGGTCACTTAATGACCCATTTTTTGACTAGTGCTAGATTTTCCATCTTTCTGTAAATTTTCTATTTTTAAGTCTCGAGTCCAATCTTTAGTTTCCGAGGCATTACAATATCTCCCCCTGGGGAACATTCGTCCTCAAATTTGGAAAACACATAAGAAACCAGAGAATAACAATCATAATATTCAAATACTACTCATTTAAATCAAAACTGATAGAATGACTACCTCCGTTTCAAACTACATAGCTGAACTGAATTCACTTTTCATACATACATCCAAAAATATAAAGGAAACTTAAACACATGAATTGAACATAACAACTAAATTGGTTTCTAGGGAAAACTTATATCTCAAGCTACAACAGAGCTGAAAGAGAATAAGTGTGAGTATCTGGCCATCATATCTATTTCAGCCTCCCACGTAGCTCCCTCAACCTGCTGATTTCTCCATAAGACCTTGACTAAAGCTACCTCCTTGTTCCTTAGCTTACAAACCTGACGGTCAAGGATCTGGACTTGGACCTCCTCATATGAGAGACTATCCTTTATTTCTACACTGTCCAATGGAACAACTGAAGTTGGATCTCCAATGCACTTCTTCAAAAGTGACACATGGAATACAGGGTGCACAGATGCCAACTCTGAAGGTAACTCCAGCTCATAAGCTACCTTTCCAATTCGCCTCCAAATTCTGTAAGGTCCCACATACCTCGGACTAAGCTTTCCCTTCTTCCCAAACCTCATCACCCCTTTCATGGGTGAAATTTTCAGATAGACCCAGTCATCCACAGCAAACTCTAATTCCTTCTCCTCACATTAGTGTAAGATTTTTGACGGCTTTGAGCTGTTTTCAATCTTTCTCTGATGAGTTGTACATTCTGCATTGCTTCATGAACCGAGTCTGGCCCGATTATAGAAGCTTCACCCATTTCAAACCACCCAATAGGATATCTGCATCTCCTACCATACAATGCCTCAAACGGGGTCATCTGGATACTGGAGTGGTAGCTGTTGTACGCAAACTCAATAAGAGGCAAACGGTCATCCCAACTGCCCTTGAAATCGATCGCGCACGCTCTCAACATATCTTCTAGGGTATGAATAGTCCACTCAGCTTTCCCATCTGCCTGCGGGTGAAAAGTTGTGCTGAGCTTGACCTGGGTACCAAGTCCCTTCTGAAAGGACTTCCAGAAATGTGAGGTGAACTGAGTACCTCTGCCTGAGATGATGGATAATGGAACCCCATGAAGCCTGACCAACTCCCTGATATAAAGTCTAGCATAGTCCTCAGTTGAGTCTGTCATTTTCACTGGGAGGAAATATGCTGACTTAGTCATCCGGTCCACTACTACTCAGATGGAATCATGTTTCCAGCGAGTTCGGGGTAGACCCTTAATAAAGTCCATATTTATTTATTTCCACTTACACGTGGGTATGCTTATATCATGGATCATACCTCCCGATATTTGATGCTCTACCTTGACTTGCTGGCATTTCGGACACTTGGCTACAAATTCTGTGATGTGTCTCTTCATGCCATTCCCCCAGTAAATATCCCGCAAATCATGGTACATTTTGTTAGCACTAGGATGGATGGAATATCTCAAGTTGTGTGCTTCAGTCAATATCTGCTTTCTCAGGTTACCGATGTCCGGTACGCATAATCTGCCCCGATAACGTAGCATACCATCTACCCCTTTGGAGAAGGCCTCAACCTCCTTTCTGAGAGCCATTTCTTTGAGTTTAATAAGAATGGGATCTTCATCCTATTTGGACTTAACTTCAACAAACAAAGAGGAGTCTAACCCGCTTTGCATCACCACTCCACCCTTAGCTGAGTCAAGCAGTTGCACCCCTAACCGAGCTAGCTTGTGAATATCCTTCACCAACTCCTTTTTTCCTTCCTCAATATGAGTCACGCTACCCATGGACTCTCTACTTAGGGCATCAGCCACCATATTGTCTTTGCCCGGGTGATATAGTACGCTTTTCTCATAATCCTTTAGGAGTTCCAACAACCTTCTCTAGTGAAGATTCAGGTCCTTCTAACTGAATACGTACAAAAGGCTTTTGTGATCGGTGAAAACATCAATGTGAGCCCCATATAGGTAATGTCTCCATATTTTCAATGCAAATACTACCGCTACCAACTCCAAGTCACAGGTTGGATAGTTCATCTCATGAACCTTGAGCTGGCTGGAGGGGTAGGCTATCACCTTGCCCCGCTGCATCAGAACGCAACCAAGCCTAACTCTAGAAGCGTCACAATATACTATAAATCCATCTGATCCTTCTAGTAGATTCAATATTGGAGCAGTAGTTAGTAGAGTTTTTAACTCCTGGAAACTTTTATCACACGCATTTGACCACTGGAATTTCACCTTCTTCTGAGTCAGCCTAGTTAGAGGAGATTCTATAGAAGAAAGCCCTCTATAAAGAATCGGTAGTAACCGGCCAAACCCAAGAAGCTTCTGATTTTGGTTGGAGAGGTAGGTCTGGGCCAGTCCTTCACTAATCATATCTTTTGAGGATCAACCTGAATACCTTCATCCGAGACCACGTGACCTAGGAAAGTCACGGACTTCAACCAAAATTCACACTTGATGAACTTGGCGAATAGCTGGCGGTCTTTGAGCATTTGAAGCACTATCCTCAAGTGATTAGCATGCTCTTCCTCATTTCTTGAGTATTCCAGAATGTCATTGATAAATACAATGATGAACATATCTAGATACTGCTTGAAGACTCTGTTCATCAGGTCCATAAAGGATGCAGGGGCATTTGTTAGTCCGAAGGACATAACCACAAACTCAAAGTGCCCATACTGAATCTTGAAAGATGTTTTTGGTATGTCACACTCTCTGATTTTTAGCTGATGATACCCCAACTTGAGATCTATTTTGTAGAAACAGCTGGCTCCCTGTAGTTGGTCGAACAGGTCATCAATCCTGGGTAGGGGATATTTGTTCTTGACTGTGACCTTGTTCAACTGATGGTAGTCGATGCAAATTCTAAGGGAACCATATTTCTTTCGCACGAATAGCACTGGAGCATCCCAGGGAGAGATGTTGGGTCTGATAAAACCCTTATCAAGAAGATCTTTTAACTGCTCTTTCAACTCCTTAAGTTTAGCCGGAGCCATTCTATAAGGAGGGATGGAGATGGCTGAGTTCCTAGAATAAGGTCTATGTCGAAGTTAATTTCCCGTTCAGGAGGAACTCGGGGAAGATCTTCAGGGAACACATCTGGAAACTCTCTGACAACATGGACTGACTGATAGTTGGGGTCTCAAAATCATAATCCCATCCCCAAACTAGATGATAAATGCATCCCTTAGAAATAATATTCTTGGACTTAAGGTAAGAAATAAACCTACCCTTCGGCGTTGAACTACTGTCCGGCCATTCTAAAGCTGGTTTATTAGAGAACTGAAACCTGACGACCCATGTTCTGCAGTCAACTGAGTCATAACCTTAGTGTAACCAATCCATGCCAAGAATGAGGTCGATCATGTATAACTCTAAAAGGTCAACTGGATTAACTTTATTATAGACTGAGTTTGGATAGTTCCTATACACCCGGTTGGCTCTAACTGACTCGCCTACTAGAGTGGAGACTGAGAAGGGTTTTTACAATACTTCTAGACTGATATCGAACTAAACTGCTACGTA
>JACEIK010005607.1:0-22237 GCA_018107945.1 Datura stramonium
TTTTTGCTTATAATGTTGCTGTTGAAATAATGCAACAAGATGAGGATTTTGAACCAAAATCTGTTGATGAATGTAGACAGAGAAATGATTGGCCAAATTGAAAGGACGCAATTCAAGCAGAATTGACTTCACTTGAAAAGCATGAAGTTTTCAGACCAATTGTCCGAACACCTGAAGGTGTTAAGCCAGTGGGGTATAAATGAATTTTCGTGCGAAAACGAAATGAAAAAGGTGAAGTCGTAAGATATAAAGTACGACTGTGGCACAAGGATTTTCACAAAGGTCTGACGTTGATTATATGGAGACATATTCTCCTGTGGTGGATGCAATTACCTTCAAGTATCTAATAAATCTGGCAGTTCATGAAAATTTGAAATGCGGCTAATGGATGTTGTCACAACCTATTTATATGGCTCATTGGACCACAATAATTTTATGAAAATTCTTGAAGCATTCAAAGTTCTTGAAGCATACAAAAGTTCACAAGATACTTGTTCAATAAAGCTTCAGAAATCCTTATACGGATTGAAACAATCAGGGCTGATGTGGTACAATCATCTTAGTAATTATTTGCTGAAGGAAGGGTACAAGAATGACCCTATTTGTCCTTGTGTTTTTATAAAAAGGTCTAGATCTGAGTTTGTTATAATAGCTGTGTATGTTGATGACTTGAACATCACGGGCACTGCTAAAGAGCTTTCAAAAGTTGTTGATTGTTCGAAGAAAGAATTTGAAATGAAAGATCTTGGTAAGACAAAATTTGTCTTGGCCTACAAATTGAGCATTTAACAAATGGAGTATTTGTTCATCAATCAACATACACTGAAAAGGTCTTAAAGCGATTTTACATGGATAAATGACATCCGTTGAGTACCCCGATGATTGTGAGATCGCTTGACATAAATAAAGATCCATTTTGACCTCAAGAAAATGATGAAAAGCTTCTTGGTGATGAAACTNAATATTTGTATTGTTATTATAATTATTATTTCTAACATTATTATTTTTGTGATAGTTTTCATCATGTCAAATTTATCAAAGCTTGAGTTTGTGCCACTTGATATCTCTGAAAAAAATTACTTGTCGTGGGTACTTGATGCTCAGATTCACCTAGACGCTAAAGGTCTTGACGTCACTTTACACAGGGTAATGTAGTATCAAGCCAGGACAAAACAAAGGCTATGATTTTCCTTCGTCATCATCTAGACGAAGGATTGAAAGTTGAATACCTAACAGTGAAAGATCCACTTGAATTATGAACTGGTTTGAAGGAAAGGTATGACTACCTTAAGGCAACGGTATTGCCAAGAGCTCGTTATGAGTGGATTCATTTACGGTTACAGGATTTTAAAACTGTATGTGATTATAACTCTGCTGTATACATAATTACTTCCCAATTAAAATTATGTGGGGAAGATATAAAAGATGAGGATATGTTGGAAAAGACACTAACAACTTTTCATGCCTCAAATTTGGTATTACAACAGCAATACCGTGAAAGAGAATTTAAAAAATATTCTGATTTGATCTCATGTCTTCTTGTGGCTGAGCAAAATAATATTCTTTTGTTGAAAAATCATGAAGCCCTCCCAACTGGAACTGCTCCACTACCGGAAGCAAATATTATTGAAGCACATGACCAGTCTGTAAAAAGACAATAAAAATTGGGGTCAGAATAATATGCGTGGGCGTGACAATGGCAAAGGACGATATAATAATCGTCGTAGTGGTGGTCACCATAAAAGGGAGAACAATATAGGTTCTCAAAGCAATTCTTCAAGGGGCAATTGTCATCGTTGTGGCATGAAAGGTCATTGGAAGAATGAATGTCGCACGCCTGAGCATTTTGCTAGGCTTTATCAAAATTCTTTCAAAAGAAAGACAAATAGAGGTGGTGCCTCATCTGCTAATGCCCGAGTGGGTCACACTTGACTTTAAAAAATGATGCTGAGGCAGGACCTTCACAAAAATATGATGACAATATTGAAGCAAATTTGGCTTTAAAAGATGATGATTTTTCTGGCCTGGATGACATTACTCATTTGAAAGTTGAAGACTTCTTTGGGAATCAAATCTGAAATTTGATCATTTACTGAAAAAAATAATTATGTTATTTCTTTGTTTATGTGTTTTTAGTTGTTATATTTTTTTCATGTTGCTTTTATTTTCTAAGAAAAAAAAAGGAAATGTACTTAAGTTATCTTGCAATATTGTTAGATTTCCTATTTCTCATGATGTACTTTATTCTTATGAAGATAAATAAAATTTTTCAATCTTCAATTGGATTCAAGATAAGTAATGGAGATATGTGCCTTCTGAATAGTGCTACAACTCACACTATACTAAGAGAAAAAAAATATTTCTTTCATTTGACTATGAAAAGGGCATATGTTAATACAATATGTGGTAGTACAAAATTGATTGAGGGCTCCGGAAGAGCGACCTTATTACCACCCGGAGGAAAAATATTCGTTATTAACAATGCACTATATTGTAGTAAGTCTCAAAGAAACTTATTAAGTTTCAAGGTTATTCGCCAAAATGGCTATCATATTGAGACTGCCAATGAAGGAAATGTTGAATACCTTTATATTACTACAATAAAGGCGAGAACAAAAATTGTGCATGAAAAATTATCCGCATTTTCTTCTAGGTTGTACCATACAAGTGTTAGTATGGTTGAATCACATGCTGTTGTAAACAAAAAAATTACTGGTTATAATGATTTTATCATTTGGCATGATCGATTGGGCCATCCCGATTTTAATATGATGTGCAAAATTATTGAGAATTCACTTGGGCACCCTTTGAAGAACCAAAATATTCTTCAATAAAAGGAATTCTCTTGTACTGCTTGTTCTCAAGGAAAGTTGGTTATTAAACCATCAGCAGCTAAGGTTGGGACTCAATCCCCAACATTTCTGGAACGTATACAGGGTAATATATGTGGGCCAATTCACCCTCCATGTGGATAATTTAAATATTATATGGTCTTGATAGACGCATATACAAGATGGTCACATATGTGCTTATTATCAACTCGCAACATGACTTTTGCGAGATTGTTGACTCAAATAATAAAGTTAAAGCACAAATTTCCAGATTATGCAATAAAGACAATACGTCTTGATAATGCTGGTGAGTTTACATCTCAGGCCTTTAATGACTATTGTATATCCACTGGAATAACTGTTGAACATTCGATTGCTCATGTTCATACTCAAAATGGTCTAGCAGAATTATTGATTAAACGCCTACAATCGATAGCTAGACCATTGCTAATGAGGATAAATTTTTCTATTTCAGTATGGGGGCATGCCATTTTGCATGCAGCAGCACTTGTGCGTATAAGGCCTACCAGTTATCATGAATTCTCCACATTGCAGTTGGCTTTTGGCTAGGAGCCAAATATATTCCATCTTAGAATTTTTGGATGTGCGGTATATATTTCAATTGCTCCACCAAAACGCACCAAGATGAGTCTCCAAAGAAGGTTGGGGATATATGTTGGGTATGAATCTCATTCTGTTATAAAATACTTGGAGCCGATGATTGGAGATTTATTTACGACAAGATTTGTTGATTGTCAGTTTGATGAATCAACATACTCAACATTAGGGGGAGAAAATAAGCAGTTGGAAAAAGAGATAGATTAGAATGCATTATCACAATTTCACTTAGATCCTCGAATAAATCAATGTGAACAAGAGATTCAAAAGATGATTTATTTGCAAAATGTTGCAAATCAACCGCAATATGCATTTACTAACCTTCCAAAGGTTACTAAATTTTAAATTCCAGCTGTAAATGTTCCAGTTCGAGTTAATGTCCCGATAGGACAAATTATTCATGCAAATGAATCTAAACCACGTTTGAAACGTGGTAGGCCAATCAGTTCTAAGGATAAAAATCCTCGAAAAAAAATAAATGATCAAAATGATCATAAAATAGAGGCAATTGCTCAAGAAGATCCTCGAGACATAACAAATGATAAGACCAATGACGAGTTCCAAATACCATAAATAATGAGAATGAAGAAATCTCAATAAGTTACGTCTCCACGAGAAAAAGGTGGAACCAAAATGATATTGTGGTTGGCAATATTTTTGCTTATAATGTTGCTGTTGAAATAATGCAACAAGATGAGGATTTTGAACCAAAATCTGTTGATGAATGTAGACAGAGAAATGATTGGCCATTGAAAGGGCACTTAATTCAAGCGATTGACTTCATGAAAAGCGCATGAGTTTTGGACCAATTGTCATTTTGAAGGTGTTAAGCCGAGTGGGAGTATAAATGAATTTTCGTGCGAAAACGAAATGAAAAAGAGTGAAATCGTAAGATATAAAGTACGAGGCGTGGCGCAAGGATTTTCCACAAGGTCGGCGTTGATTATGGAGACATATTCTCTCATGGTGGATGCAATTACCTTCAAGTATCTAATAAATACGCGGTTCATGAAAATTTGAAATGCGGCTAATGGATGTTGTCTGACCTATTTATATGGCTCATTGGACCACAATAATTTTATGAAAGATTCTTGAAGCATTCAAGTTCTTGAAGCATACAAAAGTTACAAGATACTTTGTTGATAAAGCTTCGAAATCCTTATACGGATTAGAGCAATCGGGCGTGTGGTACAATCATCTGTAGTATTATTCTTTGAAGGAAGGGTACAAGAATGACCTATTTGTCCTTGTGTTTTTATAAAAAGGTCTAGATGGGTTTGTTATAATAGTTTGTGTATGTTGATGATCTTGAACATCTGAAGACGCTGAAACTCAAAAGTTGTTGATTGTTCGAAGAAAGAATTTGAAATGAAAGATCTTGGTAAGACAAAATTTGTCTTGGCCTACAAATTGAGCATTTAACAAATGGAGTGTTGTTCATCGATCAACATACAACGAAAAGGCATTAAACAATTTTACATGGATAAATGACAATCAGTTGAGTACCTAGATGATTGTGAGATCGCTTGACATAAATAAAGATCCATTTTGACCTCAAGAAAATGATGAAAAGCTTCTTGGTGATGAAACTTCATATATTAGTGCAATTGGGGCACTAATGTATCTAGCCAATTATACTAGACGAGATATTTATTTTTTGCGGTAAGTTTGTGGCGAGATTCGGCTCCTGAAACGAAGAATACATTGGAATGGTGTTAAACATATATTCATATATATCTTCGAGGAACCATTGACATGGAATTATTTTATTAATGAATCCAAGTCGAGAAATGGTTAGTTATGCGGATCTGAGATATTTATCGATCATATAAGCTCGATCTCGAGACGGGTTATTTGTTTACATATGGAGGAACAACTATATCTTGGCGTTCAATGAAGCGAACAATATTTACCATGTAAATGTACGAGAAATAGTCGTTAAACCAGTGGAGTGTGTTTGGAATGAAGCAAACAATAGCTGCCACTTCTTCAAATCATGCAGAAATAATAGTCATTCATGAAGCAAGTCGGGAGTGTGTTTGGTTGAGGTCAATGACTCAATATATTTAGGAAATGTGTGGTTTTTCTTTGAAAAAGGATATTCCAACTACATTGTATGAAGATAATGCTGCATGTATATCTCAATTGAAGGGAGGATACATTAAAGGAGACAGAACAAAACACATTTCACTAAAATTCTTCTTTACTCATAATCTTGAGAAAAAAGGTGAAATAAATGTTCAACAAATTCGTTCGGTTGATAATTTGGCCGTTCTGTTCACTAAAGCATTACCAACCTCAACATTTGAAAAGTTTGTATACAAGGTTGGGATGCGTCGTCTCCGAGATATTATATGAGTTTAAATCAGGAGGAGTAAAGTATGCGCTGCACTCTTTTTTTCTTGGCCTAGGTTTTGTCCCAATAGGTTTTTCTGACAAGGTTTTTAACGAGGCAGCAAATAATGCATATTACAAGATATGTGTACTCGTTTTCCTTTACTATGATTTTTTTCCCACAGAGTTTTTTTCTAATAAGGTTTTAACGATACATATTATCTATCAATGGACATCCAAGGGGGAGTGTTTTAAATATTATTAGTTAATTGTGGATGTCCATAACTTTTAGGTATAACTCGCACCATTATAAGTAGTAATACCCACATCTCTACTACCTTTGCATTGATCTTCCACACCCCTTGATCTCCCCCACATTCTCAAGGATTAATATCATGTTTATGACAACCTTTGGTGCTCCTCAATGTAATCCTATAAATAGAGGTATTAAGAATGATATTGTACACACTTAAAAGAAGAAAAATTATCTTATATTGCTCTATCTTATTGTTTCTCTTGTTCTTTATATTGTTTCTTTACATTGTTGTTTTGAGCTTTATTTTACAACAGATTTTATCTAAGGTAAAAAGTGTGATTGATATAACTGAAAACCAAAAGAAAATCACTACCTCACGGGAGGTAGAAATGACCTTGAGGCAGGCATTTAAAAGCTTATGATCATCTTTGCTTGATCATGTAGATCACTTTATTTATACTCCTAGAAGTCTAAACGAATTAACTAGCACATAATTTAGCTAATTTTTCTATTATTTTGTTGATGGAAATATCTCGCGGAGTGCACTAATATCTACCTTTTGTTGAAAAAGAAAGAAAACAAAGAAGAGGACCAAAAGAAGAGACGAGCCATGTCTAGATAAACAAACGGGCCAAATGCAATTGCAAATTATGTATTCAGAGAATCCTAAGCAAAACTTACTCATCAACAGACTGGCAGGTGAGAAGAAGGTGCCATTGGCTGCAATAAGACATTCCACAACCCGTCAAAATTACAGCCTCTCCAGCACAAATCTTCATCTATATATGGTACGCAGTGCCGTGTACTATTTAACTTAGCTACACGGATTTATCACAATCCATTGCCCGTTATGTCCCTCTAGATTTCTTGCACTATCATATAGATGCGGATATAACTTAAATCCATTATGTTTAAGTGTCTAGATTCATAGTACTTCATCCGTTTCAAAATAAGTGATCTTTTGTGGAGTACCGTCTGTGGCCGCCCAAGAAAATTACTTGATGCTTGTAGCTCATGCACACCCCTTAAGAAAATTACTAATTTCTAGAAAGAAAAATATATTTTTATTTATTTATCCCTAATAAATTAATAATATTTTAAAAAAGATGTAACTCTTTAATATTTTCTTGATTATATAAAACTCTCTCCATTTAAATAGGGGTAAAATTGGAAGAATATCATTAATGTCTTCTTGATTATGTAAAACACCACTTATTTTGAAACAAAATCAAAAGACTAAACCACCACTTATTTTAAAACGGATGAAGTATATATCTTTTTGTTATCCTAGGTGCATGATCTTTTGTACATTATTTAGGTGATTTTTATGGTATTAATGTCTAACTTGTTAGATTCTAGTTTGTGCGAAAGTACTTGATAGATACAAGTCTAGAAGACATTAGCATACTATGATATTATTAAGGGTCCGCCTAATATTCCAACATAAAGAAAAAGGTACCAGAGTAAGGATGCCAAAATCTAAGACTATTCATGCTCTCTATCTTACATATTGCAATAATGCTGCAGCTTGGCGATTAATTCAACGAAAATAATTGAAGAAAACTAGAGTTTTAGTAATAATTGATAGCTTGTAGCTGTGTATGAATAATTCCTTGATCAAATGCATGCACTACTAAATAAGATTCTCATGGCATTCTTGGATTTGTACTGTATATGCCCACTGCTTAAAGGTGAATCTTCATATAATGGTCGGGTTTATGATATGAAAATACCTTACTATAGCAGTCAAAGGACTTGACAATTGAGTCAATTAGTGGGATACAGTTTTCTCTTATTTGCCACTTGCTTGTACTTTTGAAAGTTCAAAGTTGATGACATTATGAGCTCTCTTTCGAGCAATGGCACATAACCAATCTCGAACGCCATTTTGTTTTAATTAAGTTCGATTCGCAAGATTCTTTCCCTATTGGTGTTTATTCACTGGAAATTCAGATGGATATGTTAAAAAAAGATTTATTGCAATTTTGATAATATTATACACATGTATTGATATTCTGTATCGAAAATATATATAAAAATTAGTTGAACCCACTAAATATATAATACATCATTCGGTGCCGCTAATTTTAGCATAGACATACCATTTTAATTATTAATAAAATTTAAGGATAATAACAAATGGAGAATAAGGATTTCGATGTTTTAATCTTTGGGATTTTGAAAGAATAAAGCAAACTAAACAAAGAAATAAAGGACCAAAAAAAGCAATCAAGTAAACGCTAGAGGGGATACAAGACATGCTTGTCTCTCATGAATGGACCCAATTCTAGAAAAAGAAAGGAAAAAAAAGAAGATATCAATTCTTATAAAAAAGAAAAAATAACAAGAAGATAGACGTAACATTTAAAACCCCAATTTCATTTACAAAGATGCACCAAATAAATACTGCACCGTATTATTCTTTGAGATTGGAAGCATACATATGGCCTAAGGAGAGAAGCGTAAGTTGTGAACCCGTGATCATACCTATAGATATGCCCACATGTCCCTATAATTAAAATTTGATATCAATAACTTACTGAACTTTGACTAATTTTATTTCGCATTAGATAGGGTCATTGAACTTGACTAATTCTATTTCGCATTAGATAAGGTCAATTAAAGAGTAAAAAATGCATTCGTTTCACCATATGGATACTTGTGGGCTGCATCGAAGAAGCCATAGAGATGGAACCTGCGTAGTTTTTCTACAGAACCATGTAACAAATGACATGCAATATGATCTCAAAAACAGTGGGGCCTCTGTTTAGCCTTATACACTTGTCAAGTAGTTGAACCTTGTACCTAAATAGGCCCCCTCCTCCCCCTCCATCCACGGCGGTACTTCGTGATTTATCAGCCCATTAATAATCTTCACTGCTTAAGCACCGTGTCACACATTTCAACTTCAATCGACTTCCCATTGCCAACTTCATTGACAAATATCAAACAACAAATGAAGGTACATTTTAATTTAATTTATTCAGTAGCTCACCTCTGTTCTTTTCACTTGTTAATTTCTCCCTCCCCTTTCAAAAAATAAAAAAAAAGGTGTATTGTCTTCCAAAATTTTCTGAAAATTTCCTAACTCTTCTGTTCCTTTTTTTGTTCGAGGCGGGGCATAGATCTTCAGTTGGGTTCATCGTAAGCTTAACCAGAAAGGTGAAGCTACTCTTCTTTTATTTGCTATCGTATGTTCATAAAATAAAAATTACTAGTATGTTCAATTAAATTTTGCATTTGGCAGACAGAAGAAGAGTGAGATAGAGCTGAGGGGGTTTATCCGACTATTTATATATGATAAAATTATCTTTAAAGCATATATACTCTATTGGCAGATGGACTGATTAATCGGAATGTGAAGAAAAATGAGGTGATAATTAGCAATGAGAACACACAAGTTCCTCTTCAAGATGACTCTATGGCGCATTTGTTGGGCGGATGGAAAGGAGGAATCCTTACAATCGGCACATTCGGATTCGACCCTCTCATAACAGATCAATTAATCAGCGGCCTAAACGACAACGTTGAAGATGAAAAATGTGAAATTACAGTTAGTACTGATGATCATGAAGAATTGATTTATGCAAATAATGAACATCATGAACTAATTATTAGTCATGATGCTGAGGCACCACCAATTGCTCGAAGGAGTGATGATGATGAGTCAAACAAGCAGAAGGAAAGGATCACACTGGCAGATTTGTTCTCAGCTGATTTTTCTGATGAGGAGAAAATCCCGCTGCCGGATTTATGCGTTACTAATAATAAGAAACCATCGAAATTACCCCAAGTGAAAAATGGAGTTTCTTTCACCAAGAAGATTATTCCTCGAGTCCGGGAGGATTTTCGTCTCATCCTCAAACTACAACAAGTGAGCCAACAACAACTTAATTGACTGCTTGCTGTTACTCAATTTATAACTTTGGGCATTATAAATTTCAATTGATTTATTATTTAGTACAAGCATAACGACTTAATTAATTGTCTGTGCGTAGTTGATGACAAGGGCGTTGAGAAGGAAGGTTCATCCAGACACGGAAAGCAAGAACCATAAGAACAGTGGGGTGATTGCAGCTGCCACTATGCTCGACCGTTCCTCCATCACCTCCCAATCTATTTCGCTTCAGGAAATTCTAGGTGCTCATGAATTCATTAATTACTACTTCCTTCGTTTCAATTTATATAATATAATCTGAATTTCGAAAGTCAAACTTCTTTACCTTATGATGCATTTAAAAAAATTAATTTATATATTTACTACATAAAAAAATATTATAAGTCAAAAGAAAGAATATATTGATAAATCGCGATAAAATTTTTTCTCTCAATTGCTTATACCTGTTGCATGCGCTGATATTTATTTTTCCTTCATTGCATTTGCAGAAACCACTGCCTAAGCTGTTCTGTTGCAGTGCACTTGACTCTAATTGCTTGATGCTTGGAAATGACAGGCAATGCATGGTTATCCTTATAATGTTTGTGCAAGTAGTAGTAATTGTTAATTTCTCAGGTGATGACCATATATTCAATTGGTGAAAGTCATATGTTGCCAACAGCTAGACCCTGTTAATTCAACATGTAAAGTGGCTTTGGGTCTTCCTTGTAAACAAAGACTGTGTTTCAATTTATGCGAACCTAGCTATTATCTGTGTGGATTGAGTATGAAGTTCAAAAAAGAAATGAAAATTTCTGAAATGTATGGCTTTAAATATATCATAATAGATATTTGTGTGGCTATAGCTAAGGCTTTTGAAACTAAAGTCAAAGACTGATTTATGATTTGAAGGTTATTGGTTCCTTCAATCACCTCAAGTTAATATACAATAACAATTGAGTTCACGGTTAAATATTTATAGATATTCATTAGACTTATTAATACATATACATGGCCTAGAGAAAAAGCTATTGGGTTCTTGTGAGCACGTACATTAATATATTCCGCATCCTTCATTGCATGCATAACGTTGTAAAGCTATAAAAGTTTGTTTAAGTTAATTCTTTTTAAATTTAGAAGATGTCATTCATTTTGGAATGAATTTAAAAGGGAATAGAATCATATTAAAAGTACTTTGGCAATATAAATATTGTTGGGATGAGGAAGCATCACAACTAAAGTTTGATATGATAATAAATAATGAAAATACGTTGGACACAATATTTTACATGGAAAACCTTCAAATAAATAGAGGGGAAAAACCACGGGGTAGAAGGATTCACTATATAAATATGAGAGTACACTACTCTCAATTACAAGGAGAAAACACTTGTAAAAGGAATAACTCACTAAAGAGGACACTCAAGACTACAATATTTGTCTTGGTGTATAACTCTCTTTATGTTCTTACTCTTTTGGATTGYAATTTTTSTGGRGATTTGTGGATCTGTGTATATRAAATAATGAAAGMAAAATGTTCTATTTATAATAGAAYTAAACCGTGTAGAAGRGTGTGAAGCAGAGATCAATTTGGACCAGGTTTGTCCTCTTTTTCCTTTTCCATTTGGACAAGGTTTGTCCTCTTTTTTCCTTTTCCTTRTCTGACTAACTTTGTATTCTTTCCACATGTTTCCTTMTTTCTACCTAACTTTATTGACATTCTCCCACTTGAAGATTTAATTGAGAATCAATTATGTCTTCACACTATCCTTTCTACCCAATCACTGCAATGTTACGTTTCTGCTAGGTCAATAGAAGATCGACACCATATAAACTTGTTACTGTTGATCGGCTTCGTAAACATATCTACTAGGTTGTCATTAAAAAGGTATCAAAGATTTAATTAAATAACACTACGTATTTTTTTCTTCATATCATCCAGGTCATCTAGGTTTAACTCAAATATCCAACTTCCTAATTTTTTACCTTGCTTTAATACTATAAAAAGAACTCATATTTAATATTACAGGTAAAAAAAAGACTTTAATTCATTGCTAATAACACTACTAAAAAACACTAAGATTCAATGGACTCCGTTGGGTTGTCAATGATTTTTTAAAAAAATAAAACTGACGGACTTTAAGAAAATCGGCGTGCTTTCGTCGGTTATTTTTTATGCAAAAATGCACAGAAACTATAAAATTAAAAATATTATTTTTTAAGAGAAATTAACAGACATTTGTCAATTTTTTTTAATTAAAATTAATAGATGTTGATTTTTAAAGTATAAAATTGCAGTTGAAATATATNATGGAATAAGGCTTAGATAAAGTGTCAAAATAAAAAATGAGAACAGGATATATGTGTGTATGGCCTATAATTAAAGAAAAACTTATGGAAGCTTTGCATGTTTTCCCCGAAACGAATTTATATTTAATTTTTATTCCTTCAATTTTAAGTGTTTAATTTTTGTTGTTTGAAAATTTATGGACAAAAATATCTTATTCTTCTCGTGCCTCCTCCAATTCTGTTTTTCACAAGAAGAATATATAAAAAATTTCATGAAGTGTCCTATTTGATTGTCTCATTTAAGTAATTTTGAGATCAAACATAAACAATAAGCAAAACTCCAAACAATTCAACAAAATCTACTTGCTATCAAGTTGATTAAGGATGAGGACGCATAATATCGTATTATTATTATTGAAGATCGTAGATTTTGTTGAATATTAGTAAGATATTTATCAAACATATTTGAAGAAAGTCGAACTAATATGTCAACTTTTTGGCAAATGAAGGATACTTACATAATAAAGAATTAATAATTTAGAAAAATACGTTCAATGATTTAGAGATTTTTTCTGTTGACAAGCTTTAACGATTTTACTTTTAAAAGAATATAATCTTTTTTAGTCCAATTCAATATTAAAAGATAAAACAAAGGTAAGAAGGTTCAAAGAGGGACATTGACTTAAAATTAACTAGAAAATGAAAAATTTAAAACTATGAAAGAGTTAAGTGAGAAGGCTAACTCGATTCTTAATTAAAAATTTTAAGTTTAAAAAATCATAAACGGTAGAGACTAGAGAGCACTTTTTACTTTTTAGTGAATATGTGTGATATAAATTCAAATTAAATGGACTGGTGAGTGTAAATATGAAATATTAGGTAAAAAAAGACAAGAAAGTTACATAGAGAAATATTAACATCAAATAAAAGCTTGCCACGTGTAAAACGGATAGAAATGATCATCCTAATTCAGAGGGATCGGACATCGGTATGCGGCGTTTATAGACAAAAGTGCAGACGGAATACATTGCCCAAGTTTGACTCGTAGTGACGGAAATTCAGAGGCAAAGCTAAATTTCTGCATTTTGGTATCGATTGATTCTTAATCTCACTCCTTTTTGGTGTATTCCTGACTTTTACTCAAAAATTACTGGGTTTTCTTCTCATTTGACAGATTGCATCGGGGGTGAAGATGACTAAAGTTCTTGATTTTGGAGAGGTGTCGGAGCACGACAACAAAGGTGATTGCTGGCTTGTTATCTCTGGAAAGGCAAGATTCTTAGCTTCTACGACTATGGTTCTATTTGTTGATTCTGTTCTTGATCTGCTGAGAGCTTCTGATAGATTCGTTTGCTGGATTAGATAAATTTGGCTTTCTTTTTTCTTGGGGGCTTACTACAGTTTTTTATGGCTTCCCCATTTCAACTCCACTGTTTATAACTAGCTACAAGGATACAATTGGCCTTCTTGGGTCAAATCTTGGGGAATTGATGTTCATAAATAGATCAATCTGTCACAACTAGGTTTATGGTCGATGCAAAATCATTGTCTCTCTAAATCTCATATTTATTACTAGACAAGTCTTGATCCAGACTAAAAAGACTCTTAACGAATATCGGCCTGAGAAATAATATAACGGATTTAGGATTTGAAGGTTGTGGGTTCCTACAACGTCCTCAACATTAACTGGGTTCGTCGTCAGATATTTAAAGATATTTAGTGTATTTCTTAATACATACAAGGTTTGAGCAAAACCTACTATTTCCCGTGAACCCATAGTTTGTGCTCTAAATCCGCCACTGCCGACTATAACAACAACTGCTAAAGTATCAGTTGGAACTAATTAGTATTGCGCTTTGTGTTTTTTTAAGCTAAGTCCACCTTGATTCTTAGCAACTAAAGGTCATAGAAACATCTTTTCTTCTTAGCATTCCCTTATTAATTTCATCATAACTATATCGCCATGTAGTCTGTTGAAATCCACCGGCATGTCCATTCATATATCTTCCTATAAAAAGTAGGTAATTTGAAAATCCTTCCATCAAGGTATTCATATTTTCTTTAAATTTAGTTACAGTTTCCTGTGGAATATATGCGTTAATGCTTTTGATTGTCTTATTTCGCCTTACCAGTCTTAATGAGGTAGCCTATCACCAATTCTCTGCTACAACTTATTCTTGTTCTGTTTTTACAATGATTGCCGTCTCCTCCTAAATTTTTTATCTATCCCACAGGTGTCACAATTTATAAAACGTGTTATCAATCTTTTTAGCCTTTATCCTCCCTGGCTTATGTATCCTGGAATTGATTAGTAGACAATCTAAATGATTGCTAAACAAAGCATGCAATCTTTAGATCATATTTGATTTGGCGCAAGAGGTAGGATGAGGTCTCCTCATCCTATCATGTCTTTGGATACAAAAAAAAAAGTTTGGTGAGTTATCCTAAGGACCCTTCCTACCCTATTACAAGGGACCATTTAATCCCTGGAAAGTGGTATTTGTCATTCCAAAGACTTGAAGGAATTTGGAAAAATATGATTTGTATAATAAGAAAATAACATATATAAAATACAAGTTGAATGAGAAATTAGGTAAAATGCACTCCACCCTCCAAAAAGAAAAAATGATAGGTTCAGGTAGATATTGACATGCTGTATGGATGAAACTCTGGAAGAGATGAAACTATATTGATTAACCATATTTCTGCCGTTAATTCTTCTGAAGATTCGAAGATGACATGAAGAAAACATTCAAGTTGTTTGCAAAAAGTGGGAAGAAGATGGGCTAGAAAGATTTTAAACCATTTAAATTGTAATATTCCATCACAAATTGTTGTATAGTTGAAAATCATTATAGGATGCAAACAAGTGCCCACCAAAATCGTGGCTCCCAGGGTTTTGGTTCTGTAGAAAGGTAGTATAAGGTGCGCCATGTATTAGGCGTATGTCATAAGTTCAAATAGCAACTGTTAAATCAAGTAGTATATTTAAGTGGAGAAGGATAGACAGGAAGATCCACTATCCATTGAGTTTTGTGACTAGAAACAACAGGATATCTAGATTATCAAAATGAAAGGCCCATCAAAATATGTCGTTTAAGAAAATCTAGGCTTAATTATGCACGAACTTGCTATACATATGTCTAATAAATAAATTTTGCTTAATATTGTTCACTTTGCCATTACTCAAGTAATTATTCAAAAATATTATCTCTTCCCTAGAAATAAAGATAATTCTCGGGACTTGTTACTTTCGTGATCAAAAGAATTGAGAATCAAAAAGTCCTTCATAAACATGTGGGAGATGGTTCCCACAGTGATCATCTGGTGCATTTGGAAAGAAAGAAAAATCGTTCTTTTGAAGTGATTTCAACTCCTAATCACTTCCCAAAGGCTAGAGTTTTGATTGAATCTTTTTGCTTGGAGTAGATTTTGTAATGTAAAAATCTCATTTAGACGCTCGAACTACAGTTTGTTCCAATTGATCACCTGAACACATGATAAAGTGTTTCTATTAGACGCGTTTGGTTCAAAATTTTGAATTTTTTTTTTGTGTATATTCTCAAGTGCCTATTACATAGATAAGTTGACCGCTTAAAATACGTCACCTCCTTTAATTATACGTATTAGTCTTAATAATCTGTAAAACCTTAGGCCTATTTAAATTGAGGCTAATGCATATAATTAAGGGAGATGATATATTCTAAATGATTAACCCAATCTAACCAATGACAATTTGATATGTTTTTTCTGGGAACTGGTGGAAATAAAATTCTTGTCCAACAGAAAAAGCAGTTGGCAAGATTCCAGAAAAATTTTGTTTGAAATATTATACAGTAGAGCAGAGAGGATATATGAGAAATATATTAGATTGGGGTTTCACCAATTAATTGAGATAAAATCTGTTAGGGGAAAGGTAATGCAATTTGGGTTTATTTCTCCTATGATATTAGGGAGTTCTAGGAAATGCTTGACTTCTGCACTTGTTCCTAAAAGAATAATTATGCACCAACATACCACGCTCTACCGTTTGGAGTCACGGCAATATCATGAGGTACAAGAACTCTTTTGTTGCCATTCTTTACCACTAGCCTTGTATGAAATCACAGATAAAAATGGTCAAAGGACTGCCTACGTGTGCTCTTTCATTGTACAAGCTGTTGACCTGCTCTTTGATCTTAGTATTTCTCAATTATTCATTGTCATCAGTAACTTCTAAATCACCATCGTTTTCCAGCCAGACCAATTGATTCATTATCTGTTTTTCATTTCATTTCGCCACCAGTGTTCCCTAAGCTGCAACTTTCTCTTACGCTTGTAACTATTACCGTAATCATATCTGAATTACAAGTACGTTGCTTAATTTCCATGTAATGGGTTCATTGTCTATATACAAAATCCATGGAGAAGTTTTTCGCCTTGTGGGGAGGACCATGCTATTTTGTCTCTCTCCTGCTAACTCTTATAATGTGATTCTATACTGTGAACGGTCTGTCAGTACCTGCTAATTAATATTTCATACTTGCTTCTATGTTTGATACCTCCACTGTGGCATAAAATTGCTTGACCTGAATGTTATTGCTCAGAATTCTGTTGTTGCGGTTTCAATCTTATTCCAATTGTTAGTCTTTACTGACTATGATGCATTGTAGAATGGTTTGACGTTCTCTATTTCTAGACGTTGCATAAGGTAAACAATCTAGACAGACAGATATACAAGCACCTGAATCTGTAAATAATACATAGTTTATCATCATTTGTGATGTTTGACATAGACTCTCTTTGGTAATTAATATTGTTCTCACCAGGCGTAAATCAAAACCTCTTCTGCTGGCGGCATTATTTTGGCGGTGTTGTTCTAATTGCGTTTTACTGATGCTATCATTTAATTTCCATCCTATTGTCTCTTGATTCCATGTTTGACAATTTTATGTTAGGTTTATGATGTAACCTCATTTTTGGATGATCACCCTGGAGGTGATGATGTCTTGCTAACCGCAACAGGTAAGGCTAAAGACTTGGGTATTAGATCTTTTCATTATGAATTGATATACTAACTAAATATGATACGTGTAAATTTGTGTGATATATAGGGAAGGATGCAACAGATGATTTTGAAGACGTCGGTCACAGTGATGATGCAAGAGAGATGATGAAGAAATACTATATTGGTGAGATTGACAGTTCCACCCTTCCTTCGGAACCCAAATATAACCCGCCACCCCCAATGACAACATCCGTTGAAGACCAGGGTTCTGGAAATTCATTCAAGATATTGCAATTCTTGTTACCTTTGTTGATATTGGGTGCAGCACTTGCCTTGCGTTCCTATTACCAGAAAGAATAGATCAACTGTCATGTTTCAAGCTGAGACTGAGTACATTACAACCTTCTCCTGTGCAGCTTGTCATTTCATTTGTTGTGTTTTAGTCTTAAACATTAGTGCCCTATTCAGCTTATGTGTATTTGCTCTCTCTTTGGTTGGATGTCCCTTCTGGGATACTGAGATATTTAAGATGTTAGCTCTGTTGGATGTCCCCCGGTGGTAATGTTGTCTGTTAGAATAAAAGTTTTATTGTAAAAGACAACTGGTGGAACAGGCAATTAGTTCTTAATTACATGATGGGCATCATTTGCCTGTTCTCTTTATTAAAACTTTATACGACAACCTCCTAACTCAGTAGTGTGTATACTAATATGTTTGGTCAATATGGTGTGATATTGTCCATTTAAAATTAAATTCGCATGTGGTGGGAAGGTCCGCACTTCCATTCCCTTTACTAGTAGGGGGTCCTATGGTTTCTATGCCGTCCCGTTTTCCCGATCTTATTCGATTTGAAGTTAATTACTTTTTCGCTTGACGCGTGGCATCAACGAGGTGAGACCCAAGCAATTTTCGTAGTATTAGCTTTTGCATCTCAAAAGTTTCTCTTTCTCTACTTCAAACAAGAATTTATGTATTTTCCGTCTCAAGGAAAAAATTTGTGGACCTGAGAAATAGAGTGTCTCATCATTAGTCAAAAAACAAAAAAGAAAAAGTAGAGGCATGCAGATGTGTCCCAAAGTGTCTAGGGGCAGATGTGCTATCAACATCACCCTTGTGAAAAAAGATAAAATACCGACAAGTAAGTAACAGTAACTTGAAGTGAAGTGACTTCAACCAGAATCAGGTGAAATCTATCAACCTGTCCTTTTTAGAATCTTTTCTGATTTTTGTCCTCAACTATTGAAAAAACACATTTTTCTTTTTAATCCCTCAACACAACTTTTCCCCCCGATATGGCAAGGGTATATATTAAGGGGTCGTTGGGTAGTTGATTAGAGTTATGTGAGTATTAGTAATACATGAATTAATTATGCAGGGTTTAGTTATTCATGTATAACTTATTCCATCTTCTAAATTTCCTCATAACATATACATATATTAATTATGCAAATTTCTAAATTACAAATCAAATACTATATTAATTTTATATATGAATAACTTACCTTCTAACTAGCTACCAAACATGGTATTACTTATGCAGAATTTAATACCTACATAACTCACTTTCAGACCAGCAACCAAACGACTCCTAAGATAACATCTCCCCCTCCTAGTGGCGTAGCCACATGCAATGAAGGATGACTGATTAAACACCCTTTGTTGAAAATTTATATGATGTATAATTAAATTTTGAATATGCTTAACGAAATTTTTGACTTTGCCCCTGCCCTGATATAATATACAAAAAAAAAAGTTTTAAAAGAATTGTTGAGTCATTCGTATGATGTTATCTTTCTCATCAATATTTGTGATAAAAAAGAATGAAC
Source organism: Datura stramonium (assembly GCA_018107945.1). NCBI lineage: Eukaryota > Viridiplantae > Streptophyta > Magnoliopsida > Solanales > Solanaceae > Datura > Datura stramonium. The sequence goes on from JACEIK010005607.1 coordinate 19,019, forward strand.
ATGTGGTGGAGTGGCTTGTACTATGAATATGATCAGACGTGAGTACATGACATTAAAACAGTTGAAGAGACTACTAATTGTTATACTCTGTCGTATGATATAAATCACATGAATGTGACAGATTTTGTTAGTAAGAATAAATAAATGAATTCACTAGAAACAATATTCTTCCAGCAACTTGTTTTAGTAGTAAACAAAGTGATAGGGATATGCCAACATCAATAACTATAATCTACTCGGCCATTGCCTTGTTGAAGATAAAAAAATTCCAACCAAACACAAAGATTTCAATTTTTGTCATCCAAAATAAGCATGATTTAAGGTCTGGTACTAGGAATATCCTTTCCCTTAATTAACATTGGACTTCGTTTAGTCATCAGTCGTTCCTTAAAAATATTTCTCTTTGAGTTCTACACAACTAACCTTTTAAAACTTAGAGAAATGTACATGGGAACTTACAAAAAATTATATTTAATTGGAAATTGACATTAAATATAACATTTGTGACAAGTGGTACTAGGTCGTCCTATTAGTAATAAAATTCTCAGAGTAAAATAAAACACAAGTGATATATGTTGGGATGAGGAAGCACCACAACTAAAGTTTGATATGATAATAAATAATGAAAATACCTTGGACACAATATTTTACGTGGAAAACCCTCAAATAAATAGAGGGAAAAAACCACGGGTAGAAGGATTCACTATATAAATATGGGAGTACACTACTCTCAATTACAAGGAGAAAACACTTGTAAAAGGAATAACTCACTAAAGAGGACACTCAAGACTACAATATTTGTCTTGGTGTATAACTCTCTTTGTGGATCCGTGTATATCAAATAATGAAAGCAAGATGTTCTATTTATAATAGAACTAAACCGTGTAGAAGGGTGGAGAAGCAGAGATCAATTTGGACAAGGTTTGTCCTCTTTTCTTTTTCCAATTTGGACAAGGTTTGTCCTCTTTTCCTTTTCCAATTTGATCAAGATTTGTCCTCTTTTCTTTTTCCTTTGTCTGACTAACTTTGTTGACAATATATAGAATCCTATTTAGCACTCTTTAAGTTTTTGAAAGGAAACAACAACTAGCAGTCCTAGTTTATTTTTCACACATCAACATGAAGCAAGTTGTTAATTTGAAATAATGGTAGGCTAATTCATAGTACAAAGTTGGCCCGACAGGAACCTAATTAAGCTTCATTTGTTTATAGAAACTTGTAATTAAAACATTTGTGTTGGTCCAAAGAGGCCATGAATGTATAAATCTGATTTGATATTACAGCTTCCTTATCCATAACATTGGAAAATCGTACGTTAATTTGTTGATTAGTGTTTAGGTTTCATCTTTTGATGTCTCCATCAATATAATATAAAATAATGTCTATAACAATAACACCCTCCCCCTCCTTCGATTTATGCAATTTGAAGTAAAATTTTGCATATATAGGTGGAAGGTCGTTTTCAATGTCATAAAAAAGAAAAGGCTAGGATGGTGACTAGAAATTTTCAGGCTCCATCCATGATTTTATTTTTTTTGCTAAATAAGAGGACCAAAAATTACAAGCACGGAAATTAAGGTGGTTCATAACAAACCGCAACTGATCATAGAGTAAGTTTCAAAATAGTCCTTGGCTCCTTGCGGAAGTGAGATAAAGCAAATACTTACAATGAAATGGTTGATAATCATGATTCTAACGGATAAAAAATACTAAGTGATTTTTTCTCATCTGTCTTAGCTTTGATGGACAAAGTTACCTAGTACCTGTTGCTGGTGGAAGGTGGCGGGGGTAGTTTATCAGGAGCAGATGCCTCCTAAAGAGTAACGGAGGTCGAAGTGCACGCAAACTGACCCCGACGCCATGATTATTAAAACATATATATATGAATCCCAGGTTTTCCCTCAACTTGCAAGTTGCGAGGATGTCCGCCACTTTATTTGCCTCCTGGTTGAGTTTAAAGCGTTTTTATTCGGAGTTGTAAAAGGCCAAACCCCTTCAATCAATTGGTGAAATAAACACCCCTTTTACTGATCGGCCGTTTGATGAGCAGTAATACTGTTTGATTCATTTGTTTCTTTGTTTTGATATGATTGATACTTCTTGGCTCTTTATGGAAACAACAATTCGACATTAAAGATTGTTATTCTAAACATGTTTCACGGTGCAAAATTAACGATATATAGGTCCAGTTTTAAATAATGACTAGTGGGTGTGTGTACTATCTATTGTCACAACAAAAGCCAAATCAATTTTTTTTAATTTGATTAGTTCTAACCTTTATGAATTTATCACTATACTCATTACAGTTTTAGAATTATAAATTCAAAATGTAATATTTATTTACATTTTGTCTGACTTTTTTTCATTTGTATATCTAAATTTCGTTTTAAAAGTACTAAATTCAGTTATGCCCGTAATTTGGCAGCCTACATCCGCTACGGGCTGTATTCATCAGGATGATGGCAAGGTGGGAACATACACTAATTTCCAAACACAAATTTCTTGGAATACATCAAATAGAAAAAATATTACTCAATGATTTAAAAATTAGCCAAATAATGGTCATTAGCAGTATACTATATATAATATAGATGATACTTTGTGTTAGTGGTACACTTGTCCTAGGAAAGGGAAAAAATAAAATCCATGCATCTTTTCTGGGAAAGAACAGTAGACAAATTAAAGCAATGTACAAGACAACCGAAAACATGGGACCAATTCCATTAAACATTATTAAGAACCACTAATTTAAATTTAAGCTTAATTTTAGAAGTATAAACACCAACAATTAGCTTTTTTATTGAAGTCGTCACCACTTCATTAACAGCTAATTGGATGACAATGTTATTGTTAATTTTGTATATGCCAAGTTGCACGACAATTTGTCATTTGTTGCAGGCTTGAGGGCTTTCAGTGATGTCATTTAAGTTTTTAATTAGTTAACTGCATAATAGTATTCACAAATCTGATCCTTAGACAACTTTAAGATTCTTTAGCGGGTCAAGAATATGTTTTTCAATTTTTTTATATTTAATTGGTTAGAATTTTAAAAAAATATTTTTTCTTGAGAAATAAATTTTTTGAAAACGAAAAAGATGGCTTCCTAAGCGGAAGAAGCAAAAATAAGTTTCCCGTGTGTTATTCCATATTAATTGTATTCTCTCCACCTTTCAAGAGACACTTCGTCTTTACCCTTCACCACGTAGCTTCCAATCCCAC
>JACEIK010005607.1:33049-79177 GCA_018107945.1 Datura stramonium
TGCGAAAAGAAATTGTTTAAAAAATGTAAGAGAATTTACGTGGCTCTGAGAAATTGATTGGGTAATAGGGTCATCATGGTCCAACACTTGGATCATCATATGAAAGGCCCATGATATTTACAATTATAATTCTTTATTCTAGATCTACCATAAATGACCAACCAACAAGGATCACGATAAGAGGGTAACTAGTATCTTTTCATCGAAAATTAGCAATATATAGAAATATTTTAGTAGCAATTTGTTTTAATTTTAAAATGAGACTTTTTAATATTCAATTTAAATTAATTAAACACTCAGAAACCAGAAAAAAGAAAGAAAAAAAAGAAAAAAAAAAAATGAGTCCACACATTTATTCAACGCATACAAAATAATGCACATCTCGAATCCACCAATTATTGTATTATGTCAAAATTAGAATGACATAAAAAAGACACTGAACTATATTTTATATGTTTTAATTATATTATACAATTAAAAAAATATTCAAATGTAAAATAATCAGTATTTTGTTATCATATATATGTAGATTCTCCTTAACATTAATAATTAAAGAGAAAACTTGGAGTGCTTGTTATGCTTCTTCGTGTAACGGTGGTATACATTAATCATATATGTTATTTCGTATAACATTGTTTAAGCTAGCCTGAATATATTTGTTAGGAAAAAGATTATTTTCCAAAATAGACATCTGACTTTAATAACTACAGTACAGCTGATGATATTTTGTTTTTAATATTATAAATACATATTTTGCAAAAGAGGAAATATACGAAGAAATAAGGTGAGAAATCAAACTCTCATCAATAAATTAATATTTTAAATAATTAATTAATTTCAATTAAAATATTAATAACGAACTTGAAAATGTTTTTATCCCACATATCATATGAGGCAAATAAAATATATGTGTCTGATATAAAACTTATATTTAATTTAAAACATATCATTTTTACATCCAAAAGTTGAACTCTCTAAATATCAAATACAAATATAAAAACAAAACATTAGACATTTTTATAGAGAAGGGGTTTTAGAGATTTAAAAAAAAAGGTCCTATTTTGCAGTGTTGCCCTTTTCTCTTTTTTAATTTCAATTATTGGTTATCGGTGTTTGGTGAGGAGCATGTCTTGGTTTCACCCTAACGGTGAGTGGGTTGACCATTTCGCAAGAGAGCCTCAAAACCTCAGATAAGTCAACAGGGCCGTTATAGTCAATGGGCCCAAAACGGAATTCGTGCAGAAGCGACGCGACCCAAAACGTGACTGTGGTCAAGCCCAGGTTTTTGCCCGGGCAGGTTCTCCTTCCGGAACCAAATGGTGCAAGCCTCAGATCAGATCCCAACACCGAGAAGTCCAGAGGCACAGCACCATTAACGAACCTTTCGGGCTTAAATTCAAGTGGGTCCGCCCAAACATCTGGATCTCTGGTGATGGCCCACATATTGACCATGGCGGTGGTCCCAGCCGGCACGTGATACCCATCTACCATTGTATCTGTTATTGCAAGGCGGGCCCATGACAGCAGTGGGCCTGGAGGGTGTAACCTGAGTACTTCTTTTATTACCGCCGGTAGATATGTCATCTCCGATACGTCGGACTCCGTCACGGCCCGTGATCCTCCGACGATTTGGTCCAACTCCGTTTGAACCTTTGACTGAACTTGAGGATGGAGCACCATCCTTGCTAATATCCACTCTATCAACACAGCTACCGTATCAGTGCCCCTAAATATCATTTCCTGCAATAACCATAGTATAAAAAAGGGTGAGTTAAATTTTCATTTTCTTAAACCTGTATGATTTTATGCCCGCGTGTACAATTTGATTTCTTAACGAATAGTTTCTACAGCTTCTTTTCATTCTTTTTAAAGCTGCCATTTATTCGCCATCCTATTTATTTCTATTATTAAAAGGAGTTAAATGAAAAAGCAAAAGGCAACTAGTTCCACGTAAGAAAGGAGGGAAAAATATAAATGTGGTCGCTTTCAGAACAAGTGCGATTGAGATATTAGAAAATTGACCCTGAATATATTCTCACAAGCGAGGATGGGATGGTAGAATTTTTAAAACCAAGAAATTTACCTGAAAACCAAGTATTTCACACAATCAGTTCATAAAGACACTACTAATTGTACAGAATATTTTAAACTAAGTTTGAATTAGTAAACCAAGAAAAATTTGGTGAGTATTTAAATCAAACATGATTGTGAAAGAGGTTTATAAACCATCGGGCCATAAAACTTAAAATCCAAAGTATGTATTTCATAGTTAATTTCAACTTCGAAAGGACTAAATGCATAGCTCGAATTGAACCGATTAGTTATGGTTATTAGTTTTTGGTGCTATAACATAATGCTTACCCAAAGTACGGCGATCATATCGGAGTCTGATAATCTTTCAGAACCTTGAAGAGAGAGCAACACATGCACAAAATCAGGATGAACATCAGAATCCGATTGAGCCCTGTGTTCGTTGATGATCCTGCTGACAAACCTGTTCACTTTAGGGACCAGCCGAGAACACCTGAGCCGTATTTTTTGTGGGTCAAATTCAGCGAGCCAGGGTAGGTGATCAGACCAATTGAGAATACCCAAAAGCTCGTAACCTTCATCCACCAACTTCCTTAGCTCCTCTGTTTCTGAGTTACAAGAATCGAGGCTATACTTGCGCCCAAAAACAGAGCACATCATGTTGTTTAAAGAGGCCAATTTCAGAGCATCCCTAACTCGGATTACGTCCCGTCCGCCTAATTGGAACATTGTGACTATCTGCTTGGCAATTTGGGATCGTTGAGCTTCCGAGGCTTTTATTTGCTTGGGACAGAACAAGTGCGTGGCTGCAATTTTTCGGAGGGTTCGCCAATAGACGCCATAAGGAGCGAAACCAATTGCTCTGTTGAACATTAGGCTATAGGCTGATTCTTTTACAGGACGATCAGCGAAAACTGAACTGTTCAATACCTCCTTGGCTACGTCTGGATTACTCGTTACGATAACTCGTGTTTCGCCGAGGCTCAAAGACATGAGACGCTTGGCTCGGCAAGTTTGGGCCATCGCTGCTATTTTGCGGTGTGCCAGACCAGCCATGAGGTTCATGCTTCCTATGATGGGAAATCCTCTGGGGCCTGGTATATTATTGTGGTTGTTGTTTTTGTTATATTTACAAGAAGCCAAAGCAGGATTTTTCCTCCATTTATATTTTCCCCAAGCAGGGCCGCCGGGGTGTGACCAGTAAATGATGTTCATGACTAGCCAGAGCAGAACAATAAAGAGGACAAAGCATATGGAGTTTATTGAGGTGAAAGATTTGCATTCTGAAGCTAATGCAAAAACCCAAAGGCTTTCTATGTCTGTTCTCATTTTTCTTTCTATTTATTTGCAGTATGTTGGGAGGAAAATTTTGATATGATAGGCAGAGTATTGCTAGAGCAAAAAGAGAGCTACCAGAGCAAGAGTGAGAAAAAGTGCTGTATTTGGTTTTTGGGCATAAAAGAAGAGAATTTGGCTGCTTTATATAGGGGAGATATGGCACATACTTGGGAAAAATAACTCTCTTCCTCTGCTTTTATATTTTTCATTATATCTTTTTCATTATATCAAAAATACATATTATTTATTTTATTTAATTAAAAAATAATTTATTAGTTAATTTAAAAATAAATTAAAAATTACCTGTCAATTCATCCTATTACTCCGTATGACTCGAACTATTCTATTACTCCGTCAATTCATGCAGTAATATTTAATTGAACATAAAATTTCAGAAAAAATAAATAATTTTTTAGATTTATAATTTATAATAAAATCAAATTATTTTATTAAATATAGAATAATAAGGTCAAAAATAAATTAATTTAAAATAAAAAGACTATGATCGACGGATTAAAAGGGGAATCTACGTGACCTAAATTGGAAGGGGAAAGTACTAATTTTACTGTGTAGTACATTTTTGCCGCATAGTAGTTTAATTTTCTGTTGACGTGCGATTAGTAATACTAAATAGCCGTAGTTAGTTTTATGAAAATGTGTATGTTGACATAGTTGGAATGACACACGATTGCATGACGAAGGTAGAAAGAACATGATACCGAGGCGCGTGGGACACGCTCCAATAACAATAGCTTGCGTGTTACCCTGCTAAACAGGATTAATTAAGTAATGGTAGTCCGTAATTAAGTTAATAGTATTGGGGACTTGGGAAATTATTATTTATTTGGGTCAATCTCCCCATGAGGTCATCTTGTGTCGGCACTATGCAGTGATCCATAAACCCCTCCTATATTTTTAATCTAATTTCTGTGCCTCAGTTTATTAGGTTGTTACATTTGTGATTACACGATATTGCTGCAATTAGAACAGATCTAGCAATAGAAAGGAAGAAGATTGCGGAACAATGGAGGAAGAAGAATGAATTGAAAAAGGGATAAAAAAATAAGTGTTCTGCTTCCCCTGCTTTGCTGTGTTTATATACAAATACACAGTAACTAACTTTCATAACGAACTATGTAAAATGACAAAACTGACCCCCTAACTAATTCCCAACTAATTTATAACTAATCAACCCTAATTAACTAACTCAGCAGCACATTTAATCTCAACATCCCCCCTCAAGTTGGAGGGGGTAATTCCAACGACAATTTGCTAAAAATACTCGAATGTTTTGGGCCAGTTAGAGCTTTCGTTAGGATATCCGCTAGCTGTCCGGCAGTAGGAACATGATGAAGTGCGATAAAACCTTCTTGAAGCTTATCACGAACGAAGTGACAATCTACCTCGATATGTTTGGTACGCTCATGGGTACGCTCATGAAATACCGGGATTTCTTTACATGTGAATGGCTGCTTGACTATCGCAAAATACACTTATAGGCATGAACACTTCCCTAACTCAATTAACAGCCCGTGCATCCAAACTAGCCTCTACTACAACTCGTATGGCCCCGTATCGTTTCGCCAAGATAGGGAAACAAGAGGTTGCTTCTTGATTTCCATCCAACAGGGCTATCTCCTAAGAACACCACATAGCCACTCACAGATCTTCTGAACTCTGAACATGATGCCCAATCTCGGAATGCACAAGCCGTGATTGTGCAATCATCTTTATGTGATAAGAATGTCCCATGATGCGTAATTTCCTTTGATATATCTCGAGAGCACATGTATGACTGCTTGCAAGGGAGTGTCCCTAGGTGTTGTAGAAATTGGCTTAAGTGTTGCACACACTAGTGCTAAATGTTAATCCTTGTGTTTGTAAGAAAGTTCAATTTTCCTATTAGTTTCCCCGTGATTATGTGGGATCATCAAGCAATTGGCCTTCATCGATCTTAACTTTACAACTGATCAAGAGGTGAAGAGGTTGCATTAATAGGTAAGGCAGTCAAATTCTTGAGCAGGTCAGTAGCAAATTTTTCCTCGTGAAATGAGCACTCCAGCTTGGATTTGTAGACGATCTCCATTCCCAAAAAGTAATGGACTCTTCCTAGATCTTTTATTTTAAACTGTACATGTAAGAAAGATTTCAAAGCTTCTATTTCCACCAAATCAGTCCCAGTAACTATAATGTCATCAACATACACTGCCACAAAACTAACAAGCATCAATCTTTCTCGTAAAGAGAGAATGATCAATTGCGGAATGAGAATAGCCCGAATGCAATGAGGTTGCTAGTTTCTCATACCATTGTCCTGGCTTGCTTGTTTCAACCATATAAAGATTTATTTAGCTTGCAACTAGCCTGTTGTCCTTCACAAGTAATCCTTGAGGCAAATCCATATATACTTCTTCATGTAAATCTCCATGGAGGAAAGCATTGTTCACATCCACCTGGATACGTATTCTATCCCCTTCTTAACTCGCTAGCCCAATCAAAACTCTTATGGTAGTCATCTTGACAACTCCGGTGAGAAGGACTCATTGTAATCAATCTCACTCGTTGTGTATACCCTTCACAACAAGTCTAGCCTTGTATCTTTCAACACTTCCATCAGCCTTTGTTTGATCTTATACACCCACTTACATCCTATAGTTTTCTTGCCGTGGAAGGACTACCAAATCCCAAGTATTATTTGGCTGTGAGTGCTCTAAACTCAAAGTCCATTGTCAGCTGCCAGGTATGATGTACAACTGCTTCTTCATATGATGAAGGTTCTTTATCATGAACATGTTCCTGTTGGTGGATTAATAGAATCTAAAGGATCAAGTGAAGTGTGGGCAATAGGTGTTGTAGGTGATGGCTATGGTTGTAAAGTAGGCAGTGAGTAGGTATAATCTTTCAAATAAGTTGGAACAGTGTGTGTTCTGTTAGACCTTCTAAGTTCATGATTGGTATTTTGGGTTGTAGTATTGCTGGAAGAACTTGAAACGTCTGGTAAGTGAGTAGGAGTATCGTGTATAGTGGCATGTGTCATTCCAGGCAAGTAGACAAGATGGCAAAAGGTGTTACATGTGGAAGTAGTGACTGAATTCTCAACATTTTCATCCAGATTATAACCTTTCCTGAAAGCATCATTAGTGAAGTTCAACACTGTAGAATGAGGATTGAGTTTTTGAATGATGGAATTGAAATCGAGGCGTGAAATGACAATGCAAAGGAAATATATGCTCATAAAATAAGACATCTCTACAAATGTGAATCTTCTTAGTGCTCAAATCTAGGACCTTATACCTTTTATTAAAGGGATAACCTACAAACACATGAGGTGTGGATCTTGATCAAACTTGTCTTGTGAGGCTTGGCATTGGTGGGAAAACAAAGACATCCAGCGATCTTACGTGCGAATAGGTAGGCTGTCCGTGATGTTTTTCAAAAGGGGTACTGTCATGTGATTGAGGGTAGTTTGTTTATAAGGTAAGTAGTGGTCAGTGCATATTCACCCCAGTATTTCACTAGGATTTTTGAATGATACAGTTGATCTAGCTATTTCAAGAAGGTACAAGCCTTTCCACTACACCATTTTGTTGTGGTATAGGACAAGTCCTTGATGTAAAATTCCTTTGCTTTGCAGAAGGCGTAAGTTTCGTATTGATGAACCTGGGCCATTGTCAGTCCTAACAGTTTTGAATTTGGTATCAAACTGATTTTCCATCAAGTATATCAAATTTTAATGGCCTCGCAAAGCATTGCTTTTGCAATTGAGAAGCAAAGTTGTCCATGTTGATCTCGCTTATAGTCATCAACCACAAGCCAAGATATACTTGTGATTATCATGAGTTGGTGTGTGGTATGGTCCCAGTACATCAATGTGCAGTAAGTCAAGGATTCTGGATGATTTGGAAGAAGATTTTTTAGAAAATGGTAACCTTGTTTATCTAGCCATTGGACAAATCATACAAGAAAAAGGTTGTTTGGTAGCAAAAATGGTTGGTATTGCAGTTATGCCCTTCATTTTAACAAAAGATATATGTTCTAGCCTTGTATGCCATAAGTAGTCTACACCATTTCCATGACATGAACTTATTGTATGAGAAGCAGTAGTACATTTAGAATATTCAGAACCAGAAACAAATGGACAACAAGTCTTATTATCTCCCGAATGACTATATTTTGGCGATGACATGGAAGATGGAAGACGTATTTACAGATGACAAGGAAGATGGAATGTAAGACTGCTTATTTTCAACAGGAAAAGTAGAACTACCAGCAGAAATAGGAAAAGAAAAACAACCAGTTAATGAGTGAAACTGTGAATCAACACAACCAGATGAAGTGTTGTGAAAAGTCGAATCATGACATTTTGGACAGATGAAATACATCTACTTCTTGCTCTACACTTCCAGTGGGCTCTTCTGAGAAGGCCCTGCATAAGACAAGATGAGCTATTAAAACTAACAATTCCTTCAAGTTGTGAGGCTAAGCAATGAACTGAGATTAGATTGAACTTGAAACTAGGCACAAACAACACCTTTGTAAAGTTAAAACCTGGATTTAAATGTGTTTCTCCACCTTCAGCTTACCTTGACTTTTTTATAACCATTTGGCAAAGTTACTAAGAAAGCGATAAGACAATGTCCTAACTTTGGTTAATAGAGTTTTGTTGAATGTCATGTGGTTTGTAGCTCATGAATCTATGATCCATGATTCAAGAGTATTGTGTTTACACAATTACATGATAATTCACCAATTTCAGTTATGGAAAGTGGCAAGCTAGTATACCCGGCAAGACTTGCAACTCTGCCCATTGAGAATGTCTACTGCCTGGCTTTGATCTCCCTTGTGTGTGTTGTCTCCTCTCACTTGTATGCTTCCTAAGAGGCTCATTAGCTTGTCATATTGATCATTTGTTAAACTATTCATACTGTTATTCATCGCACCTCCAACATTATCAAGACATTTGCAGCTTGTACCAATTCCTTCCCTTTGTAAACCCGTAATCCCGAGGAAAACCATGAATTCTATAGCACTTGTCTTTAGTGTGTCCAGTTCTCTTGCAGCAAGAGTCACAACAGAGAGACTTATTTTATTTCCATGTAAATTGCCGCACTGCTCCTCCATTTCTTTATGCATAATTGGTCCGGGTTACCGTTTGAGCTCGATCTAGTTACTCCGATGTGCTTTTAGTTGTTGCTACTACTTGTTCCTGAGTTTCTATCAACTACATTACTTCCTGCATTGGCATTTAGAGAGGTAGAATCTAGATGAATTCTATTGTGAGGTTTAAGCCCTTTGTTTTTCCCGTACTAGAATAGAGAAAGTTTGAGCCATAGTTGGCAAAGGATTCATCATCGAAATATTGCCTCTTATCTCTGTATATACCTTCATTTAAAACCCATCAGAAACTGAATGAGTCTCCTACCTTGTTCAGCCTTATGCATCTTGTTCTTACCACCACACTCACATAAACATGAGCACTGCACATTGGTATCCAAAACAATTTAATTCCTCCCACAATTTTCCGATGTTATTGTAGTAACGGTGACATCCAAATTTCCCTGCGTCTGATCATTTATTTCTTGGATGAAGCTGGTAGAGTTTGGCTCCATTTGCTTGATCATACCTTGCTTCTAACTCATCCCACAATTCCCTAGCATTATCACAACCGCAAACTATCACTCGATCCTTTGATAGTGAGTTTAAATCCAGAAGTCACTATGTCATCACAAATGCTCCCATTGAGTGAATGTTGGTGAATCAATGGCTGGTTTTTCGATTTTTCCATTGATAAAACCAGTCTTATTCTTCACTGATAAGGCACGAAGAATGCCTCTCTTCCACGATCGGGATCCGCATCCATCAAATGAGAGACCAGAGAAGAACTAACACTTTCTGATGGATGTACATACAATGCATTGTTAGTATCCCAAGTGTCCTGATTCGAATATCATCTGGATGTCGATCCATTATCGATAGAAGAGCTAATAAACAAATGGAAATGAAATCAAGAAGTAGAAAACGAAGCGTAAAATCACAGACGAAGGGAAAGAAAAAAATGATGCGCCGATCCTCCTACTCGCAATCTTCGAGGAATGTATCATTCCTCCTAGCTCTGATACCATGTTAGATTTTAGACAGCACGACATTGCTGCAATTAGAACATATCTAGCAATAGAAAGGAAGAAGATTGCGTAACAATGGAGGAAGAAGAATGAATTGAAATGGGGATTAAAACAAGTGATCTGCTTCCCCTGCTTTGTTGTGTTTATATACAAATACACAGTAACTAACTTTCATAACTAACTATGTAAAATGACAAAACTGACCCCCTAACTAATTCCCAACTAATTTATAACTAATCAGCCCTAATTAACTAACTCAGCAGCACATTTAATCGATAACATGGGTATTTAACCAAAGCTCTGCCTGATTTGTACGACCTATTAATCTTTTATATGAATGATGATTGGCAGCTTAATTTGTTATGATGACAAATCAGTCTGTTCCATGAGCTTTTGATTGACTAATTTTCAACTCCAATTCCATCATTTGGTTATTATGGTTGAAGCTAAATTAGAACAAATAGGGTAATTATTTGTGATTATTGGAATGAATCATACCGCATGACAACAATTGTAATTACACGGATTCAGTTGATTATTATATCAACCACGGTACAACTAATCAGCTCCTCTATTTAATTCTTGTAAATTTCAGATATTTGATTGTCCAATATTTGTCAATTTTCGAAGTAATAATCATTCAGTGGATTATTAAATGAAATAAAACAGGTTTTTGCTAAATTAGCATGGAGAAATATAATTTAATCCCAAAGCATAGTGATTAGTGACAGACGTGCAAGCTAGTAGCATATTTGTGGGATATGCCATTCACAATTGTTTGATGAATCAGTGTTTATTTAATGTGAGATCGTTTCTCACATTATGTGTTTCACTTTTTAATTTTATTTAGTAGTACCAAATAGCTAGTATAAGATAAAATAATACTTCTCATGTTTTCATGCACGTAAAAGCATTTAATTGAGTATGAAATTAAATTTATTTAAAAATATAGATTATATATGCCCCAACAAATTCTCTCTTCTTTTCTTGTGTAACAACTGCGAAATGTTATAAATTCTCTCCTTAGTAGATAGAAAAATAATATGTTTAGGATTGAATACCTTTAAAAATTTAAAATTAAAAATATGACATGTAAAATTGAAATAGATAGAGTAGTATACTCCTATCCATTCAAAAAAGGGTTCAATACCTCATCTGCGGATAGATCACTTTCTATTTTTCAGTAATTGGGTCTATGTTTGAAAAAAGGAACAAGTGCAATGAATATGGGTTTATAGGAATACTAATATTTCGTACAGTACATGCAATAATTGTAGCGTAGCGGGCATGAGTAGGAGGAATGAGGGAAGTGTGCGCGTGGAAAACAGTGGGCAGCATCTGGGTGGGATGATCAACTTGGAGCAGTAAAGTGTGTGAAGACAAGAAACGCCAAACTCCAAAGGAGTGTGGGTGTTTGTGGCGTGAAGTTGTCGGGGCATTATATCATGAGGTGGCCGAGAAAGCACATGAACCTGAAACGCCCAGCCAAAGTTAGAGAGGCTCCAATTCTTCATATATATATATATAAATATATATATATAATATAAATGCTGCATGCAGATATATACAGATGTTGCAGTCGTGTATTTAGTGGCTGGCAGACACTGCCCATGTAATGAGATCAGGTAATCCAGGGAGGTTGAGCTCAGATCGAGGCAATACAGGTATTATCAATGTTGTGGTGGAGTACTGGTCGGCTCCGGTGGTAGTGTTTGCCTTGTGTTGGTGGCCGAATACCAACAAAACAACCCCCCTTTCATTTCCTCCCTGAACCATCGTTGTTGCTGTGCCACGTTTCACTAAGCATGCAAATTTTTCCAACTTTAATTTTATCCGACAAGATGGTGACAACTCCTTCCTCCCCACTTCCCCAAGCTTCTGGCGGTTATGACTACTCATTTTTACACGCGTACGTTGGCTACGTTAACCTTTTCTTATATAGCACTCTCACAGCACATGCTCCCCCTTCAGTCATTTTCCAGTATTGCCCTTCATTATCACACCACTACACTAGCTAAACATATATAAGATCTTGAAATTTGTTTGGTTCGCGATCAAAGTTTCAAAATTATAATTTTAAAATTAATTAAAAAATTAAAAAAGGAATTAAGGATTATGAATTTAAAATAAAATATTGAAAAAATTAAAAAAACTAAAAAAAATAAAAAAAATAAAAAAAATAAAAAAAATAAAAAAAATAAAATATTTTATTTATCCCGCTTATTAAACGATTTCTAATTTGATTGCATTTAATTTCCTCCACTTTATGTTTGTGTTGTGTATAAATATCTTGCTGGTGGACTGCTATTAATGATCTATTAATGATGGTGGTCCCGCGATGCCTCGGAAATTGGTGTCCTGATTTATATTTATGAACTAGGATGTTCAAGGCCAAGAAATTTCACGAGGTTCAATATTTTTTAAAATACGTGTAGCATGCACCTAGTTACACTATTAATGTGTTTTCTTAATACTAATCTCTATTATTTACTCCCCCCGAAAGATCGTATTGATCTATTATATACAAACACGTTTAGATTTAGCTTACTGAGTGATGCTAAATAATTTTTTCAGAGACAAAGATGTGTTAGTATACAGTTGACGGTGATGAATATGGAGTTGGGGTACAATTGGACAGTCATATGAGTGTGAGCACAAAAGGAGCCCAGCCGAGGGGAAAGCAAACGTTACTTCAGCCGGCCTTCACGGTGTTGATTCCTGCCTAAATTGAAATAAAGCCCTGTCCATTGATATTGGCAGGGAAGCTGCTCAAAATGGGACCCGCCATTCCTCGTTAGCTAATCAAAGAAATATAATTGAATATCCTCTCAAGAGACTAATTACTATCATCGCTACACTATGGTTGATCTTTTGTTTCTGAAATTTGAGTTTAAATTTTATATATCAGTAGTGTAAAATATATTTGTACAATCAAATTATTTATACCTAAAATATTAATTGATAACCTTGTAAATATGATGATAATCAATTGTAGTTGATTAATTACACTGATTATGCAAAAAAATCTTTACAAGTATATGTAACTTTAATATTTATTTATGGGGATATCTAACTTGTAATCTCGCTCTTTTAGTGCATGTTAGACTGTGATTTGTTAAGGGACTGACTTACTCATTATTAGTGTTTTCAAAAGTATTTTCGAAATTAATCTGAAGACGGGACCTATCAGAAATATATTGGGCGAGAATAAGAAACGTAGATTTATAAAGTGTAAGTCATAAAATTTAGGGTGTAAATTTCAGGCGTAAAATGTATGTCTCGGTTGTAAAAATGTAAATTTGGGGCATTAAATTTGATTTTTATTATTTTTTAAAGAATTTTTTATAAATAACTTATTATTGGTGGAATGATCTTTATACTTTATGTTATCATGTTTCCAATATTGTAGTCATTTTTTCTATAATGATCAATAATAAAACAACTCTCATAAAAAATGACGTTATAAATAGTTTCATTAATTATTTTTTTTATTTGTTATATTTTAATAATAAAGATAATTAAGTATTATATATTTTTTAATACTTTAAATATTAGTTGAGAATGATGAAGAACCACAGAGATCGATGATGAAGTAGATGATGATTTTATTTAAAGATTATGTCAATTATTATCTTTATTTTTTGTTGTTATCTTTTCAAATAATAATTATAATATTCTTATTATATTATTAGAATTTATTTACAAAATTCATTGAAAATATTATTTCACTTATTTATTATAGTAATAAAATTATAAAAATTATAAATGAATGAGATATAATGACCCATAAATTTATAAAATTTGGTGTCTCATATTACAAAACTACGGCTCGACTCATACTTCCATCTTTTAAAACACTGCTCCTTTTATTAGATTAGTCACTAAAAATAGATGATGGATAAGGAGTCTTAGAGCCTGAGAAATGGACTTGTTAGTTATATAATGGTAATTTAAAAGAATTTTTTTGGCGTATTAAAAGGTAAAGCAGAAAAAATAATATTTGACTCCCGCCAGAAGGGCATAAATAGTGTCATCAACAAAATCTCCGGCATAATCCAATGAATTTCGGTCGCAAATCTTAAAGGTGTTAATCATAGATATGATTCTTCACTTATTCAAATAATATATACTTATTGATCAATGATCATGGTCCTTCCCTTTTTAAATGGTGTTTCATACTTTTAAATTTAATTTAATAAAAGAACCAAAAGAAAAAGAAGAAACATAAAAAATATAAAAAAATTAAAAATATTTTTATTTATATTTTAAAATATAATTTAAAGACATAAAAAAAATATAAAATTTTTTGTTTTTTTTAATATTTTATTTTTATTTATTAATTTATATTTGACTTAACACACCAAATTTGAAATTTTCTCTGAGTGGATCCTCTGATCTCCACAGGCCTCCAATTCCAAAGAGGACCTCTAGAATTTCATCGATGAGGTTTAGAGGACATATAGTGACATTCTTCATTAACACATCTTTAAAAATAACAAATAAAGATAATTTACTATATCACTTTATTTATTGTAAGTTGTCTAAATATTGATCAATAATCAGGTCCTTCCCTCTTTAATGGTGTCGTACGATCTTTAAATTAACCGTAAATCTTTCGTTCTCTTCATCTCAAACTAGTCTCCGAAAAACATATTAATTAAAATAAAATTTTGTTATTATATTTTTTATTTATATTTTAAGCAAAATAATTTGAAGTGTTTGTATTTTTCAATAATAATCATTTTTCGTATATTTATTAGTTATTTATATTTGACTTAACACACAAAATTCAAAATTTTCTCCATGAGGATCCCGTGATCTCCACGGGCTCGATTCCCAAAGAGGACCCCTAGAATTTCATCTATGAGGTTTAGAGAATATTTAGAGTGATGCATTATTCGGTAACACGTCTTCAAAAAGCAATAAATAAAGGTAATTTACTATATCACTTTATTTAATGCAAGTTGTCTAAATATTAAAAATGAATCTTAATATGGGTAAAAATAGTTACAAAGTGGTAAATTATTTCTATAATAAATATGTATATTAATCTAAATAAATAAATAAAGTAGGAATTTAAAATTAAATTATATTAAAATTTTTTATTTTTTTTAGTTTTTCTGTTTTTTTAAAAAAAAAGATTATATAGAAACTCGTTATTATAAATAAAGCTAATAACGAAGCACAACTTTATCTCCAAATTAACTATCATAATCATCAACCAAAATTCATCCGATATAAAAATGATTTCAACAAAGATAAAGAGGAAAAAAATAAATCATTTAAAATATAAAAGAATAGTTTATAT
Source organism: Datura stramonium (assembly GCA_018107945.1). Lineage (NCBI taxonomy): Eukaryota > Viridiplantae > Streptophyta > Magnoliopsida > Solanales > Solanaceae > Datura > Datura stramonium. The sequence continues at coordinate 47,849 of JACEIK010005607.1, forward strand.
GCGTCCATCAACACAACGAAGAATCAGGTCCCTACCCGATTCCTTAACAGAAAAAAGAAACTAAATAACACAAAAATATGGAAACTTCTTTGCCCAAGAGAGTAAACCACACCTACACCGGTAAGCTTTTCAAACTCCACTAAAACAGTTGGCAAGTTCAGCTTACAAACTCATGTAACCTAGAAATTAACCTATTAATCTCTTCCCCCATAATAATTTATTGTAAGCCTTTGCACAACTCTATTACAAAGAAAATCAAAGGCTAACTCTAGCCTATCAAACAACGCATTTTACAACTCCAGAAAATAGCTACCTACAAATGCTTCTCATAAGAGGAGTATGTTTACAAATTAAGAACAAAAGACAAGAAATCAACAACCTAGAACTAAACAAATACACATGAAATGGCTCGGGGTTCTGTTGTTGCTGGAGTCTTGTCTTCGGGATGGCTTTTGTAAGAGAGGAAGTGTTACACCGTAAATTCGGCGCATAGGATGGCCTATTCGCGTGTTGGTTAAGAGTATTTGAGCTATACATGCTAGAAAAGGCCCGGGGAAAGACGGACAAGTGCCAAGTCGGCACGTCGCGAGGCAAAATGCGACTATAAATTAGATTCCATGATGCGACTTATAAATCGCATTCCAAGAATGCAACTTATAAATCGTATTCCATGAACGCGATTTTTATATATCGCATTCCCGAATGCGATGTATAGTGTCCATTATATATAGCCCCCTACTTCGGGTTATTTCATTGCATATCATCAAATGATTTTAGAAACGTAGCGAACAGAGAGAAGACGAAGAGGGTAAGAAATTATCGTCCGATTACGCTCGTCAAACGTAGTCCAAATCTAAATTAACCTCAGTACCGAGGTATTTAGCAGCGTATAGCATTCCTACGTATTTTGTTTGTTGAAATACGGCCGACGAATCGTCGAGCTACTAGACTAAGGTGAGTAGAATTGCTCCAAACTAGTGTCTATGTGCTCCTAGCCGTAAAGTGAATACTTCCTCCCTTCCTCGACTTCTCAAAATAGCGAGTTTTCGACCGTTTCTTGATAAGCCTAAGTTTAGACGATAATTATATCGAAAGTGACGTCGTCCTTAAGAATAGTGTTGTATTTAGTACTAATTGACGTGTATATGAATGCAGTTGGGAGAATTAGCTGGAGACCGACCAGCCTCGTCCGACAAATGGATAACCTCGAGGTTAAGGTATGTGAAGTTGTTCTTCGGCAAGTTAGTAAGTTTTAGCTATATGAATCATAGTAAACTCCGTATTTGAAACTCCTGGAGTTGAATGTTGAGAATTGAGTAAGTCTAGTAAATTCTGGTTTGCGTTGCCGTATCGTATTTCAGTCCAAAGATAGAAAAGTATGCACCAAAGGGCGAGTTAGCATTTCAGATTCAAGATAGCCCATTGTATGATTAGTGAAGCATGTTATAGAATAAAAGAAACAGCTTTCGAATATAAGCTAGTAAAGTAAAACCAGATAGACAGACAGTTCTGTGGCTACAGACTAGCCATTCAGACAGATGAGATATTGGCTGCATTAGCCATTCGTACGTATAGTATCCTGCGCATTAGCCAACAAGCAAAAGAAAGATTTAATCACATAATCAAGTGAAAAGAATCAACGATAGTACGTAAAACAAACATCAGAATAAGAAATCAGCTTTCAGGATAGTCTTTTAGTTATACATGCTTGCTATTTATATGTGCTATTTGTTTGCTGAGACTTAAGGTGGCGTGAGGGCCCCTTATTGATCGTCCTCGCCGCCCCGGGTTGGTAATCGGTCGCCCACTCGAGAATGGTGGGTTTACTACCCAAGGAGTGGCATGTCGTCCCCGGCTTGGTCGAAGATGGGATGAAGCTTTCCCATAGCAGTCTATCAGCATTACAGGTGCAGCTCCGACTTCAGATAGCCTCGTTGAGTTGTGTCCGGGGAAACTGCACTTATCCAGCTATCGTCTCGTACGTTTATTACGGTAGTTCCTGTGTGGCCGCATAGCCCCGTTGAGGTTGTGTCCGGGGATCCAGACCCTATTTGTTACTGTCTACACAGGAGCCTCCGGACCCAGACACGGTTACTTATAACAGAGGCCGAGGCCTGAGCCGAGACCTGTGGGGCTTCCAGAGGAGCTCCGAGTGAGCGATGAGTGGAGTGACTTATTTTTAGGATGTTTTGACCTTGGTAGGGGTATAGATTGTTTGTTTGCTTGGTGCCATCCGGCTTATGGGGGTTGGTATTGGCTCTTGCTTGCTACTTGCATATCTATTTATGTGTTATATACTAGCTACTAGACAAAGAGGCCGTCGCGTTTACAGTACGCTTCCACCTTATCGCATTGCAGCATGATCCGGGGCCTACCAGCTTTTCAGATCTGCCATCACATACGCTTACAGATATGCTATCTATATTCTGTTGTTTTCGCTATGTTATTTCCAGTTGCTTACATACCCGCACTCAGCGGGTACTGACGCCCAGTGGGCCGCCGCATTACTTGGCTCGCAGTACTCATAGACGGAGGCGATCCCTCGTGATTCCACCACTATTGAGTTATCGCCCTATCATCCGAGTTCGATTCCGGTGAGCTGTAGCTCTTTTCCTTTTATGTACAAGATGGGTGGTAGTCGGGGCCCTGTCCTGATCATTTCTATTGTTACTCATAGAGGCTTGGGTGCATTGTATTTTATCTCCTGGTGGTCGCTTGAGCTTGGCCATGTGAGGCCGTGCGCTTGTTAGTTGTTTAGCATTTCTCTTTATGTTGGTCGTGAGGGGCCGTAGCTTGTTAGTAGTGGTGACCTTGCCGGTCACGTAGTCTTACAAGATTCTATGTTTATTTCGTATGACTAGTCACATGGTGGCCTTGTCGGCCCGCATAGGTTCCCGATTTTGAGTATGTTCTGTCAAACACATTACAGTATATGTGTGGCTATAGGCCCAGATGGCTGAGTAATGTGTTTACAGCCATTATATAGCCCTTTGTTTCCAGAACCCGAGATAGAGCTGCCTGCAGTACCGTATGTGCCTCGGCCCACCAGTTGTAGTCCAGATCCTTCTAGGGCACTGTGTGCCAGTCATACCCCTGGGGCGGGGCGTGACAGAAGCGTCCTTCTTGTGTGTTTGCAAAAGTGAAGAACAAGTTGTTACAGCAACAAGGATATAGCTAGAATAAGAGCCGCTTTGTCCATGGATAAAAAATATGTCGCCGCACCTTCCACCGTATTAAGTGGCAAAGAGGCGCCTCCGCACCTCACCTTTTGTCACAGTACAAGACTGACTTTTCCCGATAGAGATTCAAAGAGCGACCTGGTTCTCCAGCAGATTTGTCAAATCATCAAAATTTATTTCTATCATAAAACTTCATTAAAAAAAATACAGTAATAACAACATAACAAGTCATGAAGTTCATTATCATGAACTCATCACCGAGACATCAACATATAATATATTACTATTAATACTGCTGTTCTATTTAATATGCAAGTACTAGTGTATTAAGATTGTATATGTGTAAGGATAAAATTTTAAAAGAAAAGAAAAATATAAGGAAATATAATTTATTTATTTATTTGGATATATAAAATATCAATACTTGTAATGGAGCAATAAAGAGGTTCACATTGAAATTAAAAATTGAAAAGAGAAAAGAAATGAAAGAGGAAGAGCCTTTTCTAAAAATAAAATAAATATTTGAACCTTAAATTTAAAATAAAAAAACAAAACAACTTTACTTATAAATGTTATAATTCATAAAATTTAAAACATTTAAATTTTTTTAATTTTTTGTTTTTTTTAATATTTTATTAATTTTACATTTTTAAAATTATTTGTTATAAATAAATTAAATGACTGATACATATAACTTAAATTGCACATGTAAGTAGGGAATTTATAGTAAATTTTGAAGAGGAAATTATTCTTACCTTGAAAGATCGACTAGCACTGAGGGTTCAAACCAACCATAATCTACACTAAAATTCATCCGTTAAAATAATTATTTTAACAAAATAGCAAAGGAAAGAAATAAAATATTTAAAAATATATTCGTAAAAGAATATGAACAATATAGCAAGTCATTAAGTTCATTACATCACCAAGACATAAACTTACAAAGTACTATTTACTAATATGGTAAGTACTAATGTACTAAGATTGCATTAAGCAATGAGAAAAGAAAATGAAAAAGAAAATGAGAAAAAATACAAGGAGATGTAATAATACATGTAATGGAGCAGTAAAATGGCTTACCGTGAAATAAGAATTCTGAGAAGGGAAAGAAATGGAAGTGAACTTTAACTTAACATTTTATAATTAATATTTATTCAATATTGACAAATTTTTAACCACAATGTAACTTAAGCATATTATATGAGTATAGATATTCATAGTTCGGTTTGAATCGATTTTGATTATAATCAAGATGAAATCCAAGTTTTCAATTTTTAAAATCAAGTCAAATCAAACATAATACATATTCACCAATTTGGTTGTTGTCGGATGTGGTTCTATTTTTTCAATTTTAAAAAAATCTATTGTTGAGTTTCTCTCTTTATATTCAATGATTAGAAAAAATTAATTTCATTATTATTCAACTTATAATCCTTGATATCCTTTTTACTCTGGTAGGTATAATTTCTTGATTATTGTAAAATATCTTGAGAACTAGTTTTAATTAGGTAAATAAAATTTATAAGAAATATAAAAAGTCTAGAAAATGGCTCGCCGGCTAGGCTCGATCAAAATATAAAAAGTATGGGTTTATAGCCTCAGCTCAATTTCGAATTCTAAAACTTAACTCGGTATTATTTAAAACTCGATAAGACTCCGGCTCGCAGTTCAACCCGATTGGACTCGGCTCACTGCCCAGGCCTTCCCTCAAAGGGAAAAACTTCATATGAGTAAACCATGTCCACCTGAGTTCCATCTAGGAGTGGCAAATATATTGAATATGAGTGGATTTAAATAGTTGAAACAAAAATAAATAAAATATTTAATTTATTTATATTTAATACTTAAATAAAGATATAGTTAATCGATAGATAACTTTCAAATATTCGATTATTTATAAAAAATTAATCATGAAAAATAATTAAAACTTTCAGAAAATAAGAATTCATGAAAATAATAAACAGACAAATAATATTGATAATCTAGATATTCATATTATCCATCTATATTTATTTTTTAATAACTAATTCATTTTTAAGCATTTCTACATAATCAGTTATCCAACCAATATTTAATGAGTCGGATTAGAAGAATTAAAAAAAAAAACACATTTTGTCGGACCTGGTTCTGCCTATGCAATTTAAGGTACGCTCTAACAGAAAGAACAAAACTAAAAACAAAAGAAACACTAATTATTCTAGAAACGTGCTAGTGAAGTGTTTGTTCTATATCTATGTATGATAATACGAAGGTTGAACAACAAACTTATGATGTTGTTACTTTGGGTATCACAGGCAAATGAGGTTAAATGTACATGGACTTCTATTATCTAACATCAGCCCTCTAAAGTTGGTGTACACTATTGTTCATTTATTCATTACAAACAAACAAAACGAGGAGGAAAACCCGTTACCACATATGATATGGTGTCAAAAGAACCTTAAACGTGGATTAAGATTACTCAATCTCGTAAAGTACGGAGAAAAGTATGATTGCAAATAACAACAAATTTTCTTGAGTGCAAGCTTAGCTGTCTTTGTTGCCTAACCCACTTCACTTTTTTTCAGTAAAAATATTTAATTAACCAATCAATCGAATTTAATCACCATAGATCTTTGACCACATAGTTTTAACTAGAACCTCTTGACCCGGGCCCTTTTTCTGGTGCTCTTATATATTTCAGTTTTTGAATTATTGATTTTAATTTTTTTAATTTTTTTAATTTTTTTAATTTTTTTAATTTTTTTACTTTTTATCTTTTTTTTCTGAATATTTTTAATGCCTTTTTCAGTTCAACTATTTTAATCAAAATATTTTTTTGTCTTCTGTTTGCAAGTTGTAATTGGATGGAACTGTATTTTCACCAAGATCATGCTTTACCCAAAATAGTTCAACAATTAGCTGGAGCAAACTAATACTTTTCGTTTCAATTCATTTATTTAATTTTAATTTAATTTGTCGGGTCTTTGAATATCAATAGGTCATTGTTTCGCTCCTGTATTACCAAAGAAAAAAGATTCTGTACCATTTCCCTAAAATTTTAAATGATATGTAAAATATATCAAAATATCTTTTACCTATGACCTTAAACATGTCAGGTGAAATAATATTAATAAAAGAATAGCATTTGAGTCCTAGTGTTACCATCAGCAGCACCTAGATTTTGGATAGCAAAATCTTTCCCCTTTGGGTAAACTTGGATTTCCATATATACCTCCATCCATGTATGAATTTTATAATGAGTCAAAGTATAATTATCACAGAATCTACCTGCATTGTTGTTTGTCAAGTGGCCACACGAATAATATAATGTTAAAGCTAATTATCCTGCAACAATTGGAGAATCCATCCACTTATTTCTTAGATTAATCTTTTCGCCTTCAAATTTATTACGACATTCACTATTTTCTAAATCCACTTAATCTTTTAAGAATTGAGGGCAAACGTATATCTGGGCAACAAAAAGTGCAGTATGCCTATGCAAATCGTTATTAGACACATAATTTATTTCATCAAATTTTTTAAATGGCCACAAAAAGTAATTATTTTTTATTGTCCATCTCTTCCTTTGTTAAATATGGAATCGTATCAAAGTGATATCTATTGGCGTAGGGTTTCGTATTCTCTATCAGCACTGTAGGATTTGATTCCCAGAATGATTGGTTTCATCATGATCAAATCTTAATTATATCCAACCACAGGCTGCTTCTAATTCATCAATCTTTATTTATAGCCTATGTAGAACCTAGAGGCTAACTCTTAATATTATAATAAGTGAATTATTATGTAAGAATTATTTTTGAAATGACATTTTATCTTTTAAATTTCTTAATTTTTAAAAAAATAAAACCGACACTGTCCCTCGGTTTTTAAAATATTTTTAATTCAAAAATAAAAAATAACATATTTTTAATTTAAGACTAAGAAATTCAAAAATCACAAAATAACCTCCATCCTAAAAGTAAGAAACATACGTCTATACAAGTGTCATCTCATGTCGATTGTCTTCCTCATCTCAAATAAATAAATTTCATAAATAATATTACGTGCTAAATAGTTATTCTCTTCATTTTAAAATAAATGGTGTTTTAAATTTAAGAAAGTATTTTTAATTAGAGAGAGTGGAGATGTATTTTTATTAACTTACATTTAATAAATACCATGAAAAAGATGAGCTCTCTAGTAGTTTCTTGATTATGTAAATTTTTTTAAATTAAAATAAAGGTAAATGATATTACTTGTTTTAAATAAAATGAAAAAGTAAAAGCACCACTTATTTTAGAAATGAAAGAGTAATTATCTCCCTAGGGTGTTCATGTGTTTGGTGAAAATCAAACCAAACCAACTGATTAAAAACCGATATTTGGTTTGGGTTGGGTTTGGTTTGGTTTTAAATTTTAAAATCAATAAGGCTGGTTTGATTTTGGTTTTACTAAAAGACAATCTCGAAGAAATAACCAAATCAAACCGACATATTTTATAATTACTTGAATATATGTTATTAATTTTTTTCATAAATAATTATGAAATATTTTATAACTTTTTAATTCACAATTTGGTTTTAGTATACTTTATTTCATATATACTACAACACTTTTAAATTCTATTACTTAAAATATATGTCCAAACCCAACACTCTAAATCTAATTGTTTATATGTGGCGTGACATATATTGTCTTTTTTTCTTTTAATTATCTTTACTAAAATCTTCCATCGTTTGCCGCTTTGATGTTTGAAGGATTGACCATTTTATTTAAAGTTGCATATTACTAGTGAATATTAGACATAAGGAAATATTCTACATTTATGCTAACTTAAACATGCTAAAACTTTTGAAATAGTGTTGAAAAATAATAGAAGATTTAGATACATCTATATCTCGTGATGGTAGAGAGAAATTTGTTGATTTCCCACGTTCACTTGAAATAATTATGTCATGTCTCTGTTATTTTACTATTATTAATTTATCATTAACTAGTTATAAACAGAAAACCAATCAAGTTGAACCAAACCGCCAAGAACCAAACCGATGATTAATTATTTGATTTGATTTGATTTGATTTTTGAAAATTTAAAAATTCATTAAATGAGTTTGATTTAATTATCCAAAAACCTATCCAAACGAAACCATGAACACCCCTATCTCCCTCACCCCCACCACATCAGTCTCCAGCAATCCCCTGACCCTACTCCGCCATTTCAAACGTAATCACCCACCTCCACCCTTATAAAATTTTTATTCAGTTTATATATAAATATTGTTGAGATTATTATTACTATTTATGTATTAAATTTTCAAAAATAAGTATAAAATTATTTTACTTTTTAAAAAATAATTTTTAAATTAGAAATATTTTTTTTCGTGCCAAACACCCCCTTAAATCATGTGTTTATAAACTTAGTAATGAAATTGAAAAGAGTCATTTTGTTTGACTAGAGTTCATTTGTTAATACATATGGACAAGCTAAGTATTGATGAGGAGTCAACTAAGTAAAACAAAACAGGAGCTTGGTCAACTTTGCAAGAGAATTAATTATAATTAATGAATCCCTCAAATTACAATGTGTTGGTTAGGCTGTTAAAGTCTTGATGACTTGTATTGGTAGGTAAGCGGCAGTGGCATCTTTTCCTTTATTTCAGATGCACTATATATACATATATAATATAATAAATATGCTAGCTAACACTGAAAGTGAAATCTTTGATGTATACTTCTTCTTAATATTTTTTGTATTGATATTTCCAAGCAAGTGGTTTCTTTCTAATATTAGAATGCTCCAGAGTTTTCCCTCATAAAAATAAGGTCTCTTATAATCCGATGTAATTTTTCTTAAAAAATAATTATTTTAAATTATTTATTATTTTAGGAATTTAAAATAAAATTAATTATTTTTTAAATATACTTTTAGTATAGAGTTTTTCTTTAAAACTAAGCAAATTAATTCTGATTATTGAGTAAACATTTAACAAAAATTAAAAATAAATAAGGTTAAATTAGTTAAAACACTTTCTAATTAATATTCCATCCGTTCCATTTTGATTGCAGGTATACGAAAAATTAGTTAGTTATTTCAAAATACTTGCTAATTTTAAAATTCAAGAGATAATTAATCATGATTTTTCAATTCTATATTTAGTACCTAAAATTATTATAAAATGTGAAAAGAATTAATATTGTATGTTAATTTTAAATAATAATATATTAAAAAAATCATAAATATAAAAAAAACTCATTTAATTAATTTTTTTAATATGCAAATATTATCCTAACAATTCTAAATAAAACCGAAGAAATATTTCTTAAAGTGCATGTGAAATAAACAAAATATTTTTATTTATCAAAAAATTAATTTCTTTATTTTTGACGTAATCACCCTGGTAAATAGACCTTCTTATCGTGCAACTTACTCTTGAAAAATAAATTCTCGTTTCCAATTCTTTCTGCACCCGTTTTTCGGTAAACTACTACTTTACCATCCTTCCTAAACTACTTTTTTTTTTTAAGTCTGTCTTAATTCATTATCTTTATGTGAAGATAATAAATTGTTCATTGAACAGGAAGGGAATTATTTTTCTCCTTATATTGAATTGAAGAGCTAAAAAGGGGAAGTGATTTTATGCAACATAAAAATGAATTAAGCTAGATAAAATGAGTCAATTATGTGTGTTCGGGCCTGCTAATGGTCATAATTATGTGACTCAAATATGGCCTCACATATTAAAAAGATCATATTAATTTTTTTTTAAAAAAATAAAGTGAAATCTTTATTATCTTTTAAATATTAAAAATTAGCAAGTGCAGTTATAAATGTTATGTTGGGTGACACAATTATTATTAATGTGTTAATAAAATAATTTAATTGGCTTTATAATATGAAGCTCACCGCATTATCTTACTTGACCTTTTTCTCATTCATTTCAATTCACTTTTTCTTGATTTCTCTTCTCTCGCTATCCCCCTTTTTTTTTGTCTGTTTCATCAAAAACTTGAAAACTCAATTCCTATTATATATAGATCGTAATTTAAAATATGTTTGGATAAAGTTCATTATTTAATTTTTTAAATTTATCACATGAATTTTTTTATTTTAACTTATAGAATCATTCAATTCTAAAATTTTACCCAAAATCTTTTAAAATTTTAATATATGTTTTTACCTAAAAATCATTCAATACTTTAAAATTTATTGTACAAAAGTCAATTTTTTACGTTTTGCTACTTAAAAGTTATTCAACTTTGATTAAGTTAACTAAAAATTAAATTTTACTAATTTTTGATATTTATATAAAAAGGTGGTATAACACTCCAAAATAAGTAAATTACATTTAGATAATTCTAGAAACATCTCTTAATATTTTGTTTCATAACACAAAACTCACCGGATGTTGATAATATTACATTTATTTTCCTTAGTTTGATTTCTTTATAATGATTTTAATAACATTATTAATATTAAATAAAATATGATTTGACTATTTTTCCTTATTAATACACTTATTTGTATGGTAAATTTCATACACACATTTAAAAAAAAAATTCTACACTTTTCATAAGTGTTTAAAAATTTCTAAACCATATTTGTTAGTATAAAATCTGCTATAAATTTCCATATGTGTGTGAATATATATATGAGAACACAAAAAATGTACAAGCATAAGGAAATATTCAAAATTCCTATAATCATATTTGTTGATATGAGATCTGTTTAAATTATATATATATATATATAGAGAGAGAGAGAGAGAGAAGAGTGTATTAGCAAGTTTACAATTTGAGAATGTTAATATATATATAGGATCTGCTATAAATTTATTCATTCTCCATGTATTGAAAAAGTTTCTCATATATTAAAAATAATTAATAAATATAAATTGATCAAAGAATATTGAATTTGGGAAGGATGGATAAAAAGATCAAAAAAAATAATTATTTATAATGTGAATAGACAATACCATCAATTTGGGTCATTGTGCCAAAATAAAAAAACTTCAGCAAAATTAATATAGGAATGGGATGGGATGAAAAGAAAGTCAAGGTTCAAAGTAAGTTGGGGTGGGGTTATTGTACGAAAGTGAGAGAGGCGAATTTGATATGTCCCCAGAAACTTATTTTTTCTACTTCCGTTAGAAAGGTCATTTTCCTTAGGAAATTTATTTTTAAAATAAAATATTTCTAAAAATATTTTATCCAATTAAATATGAAAAAAATTAAAATGATTTTTGAAACTATTTTCTCTATACTAAACACACTCTAAGAGTATAAAAATCTTCAGTATTAAATCATTTAAAAAATAATTACATGTAATTATTCTTCTTATTTTTAAGAATTTAACATACCTTTAAAAGATCACTTAATTGGATCTAATTAAATAAATTATTTTATTAAAATATCTCTCTTATTATACCAATAGAAAATATAAAAAGTTTTAGAAGATCTTTTAGAAATTTGTTCAACATCTTGACAAGAGTAATTTTAGAAATAAATTAATTAATACTATCTTTTTGGTTACTTAGAAAGATCAATTATTTTAGAATAAATTAAAAAAATTGTGAAAACAATAATATATGATAAATATGAAATTAATAAGTCCGAAAATAAGGTAATAATTTGTTAAATTATGTTGTACTACTATATTTTTTAAAAAAATTTTTTTAATTTTTTTAATTTTTTTAATTTTTTTAATTTTTTTAATTTTTTTAATTTTTTTAATTTTTTTAATTTTTTTATTTTTGATTAATTATATTAAATTTCTTTCAATATTACTCTTATCATTAAATATTAATTTTTATGAACATTTATTATTAAAGATAAAAGGAAAAAAAAATTGACTTGAACTTTTAAAATGACAAATAATTGAGATAATTATTTTTAAAAAGACGCATTGTTTAATTTGAGTATTTAAAGGAATATTGATGCGTATGAATTAAAGTAAAATAAAAATATTTCTTGGTCAAAAATAAATTTAGATGCTTCTTTTATAAATTTCTTTCAAAATTAGAAATATTATCACAATTATCAAAGGATGATTGACTATTAATCCTAATTACTCTTAAATTGATGAGGAAATTAAATTTGAGAAAGAAGAATAAAAGTATAAATGAAAAAATCAATTTAAATGTGAATGGATAATTCTATTATATTTGGATCATTATGACCAAAATCATTGTGGCTAAAAAGAACTTTTTCATTGCTAAATTAATTTTAATATTTTGAGTCTATTAAAAAAGTGTTCAAATATAATGAATAATAGAATGTGTTCAGATACTTTCAAGAATTAAATCTCTAATAACATCTAAATTAATTAATAACCACTAGAATCTTATAATGGCCAGGTCGAGGGAGAGATCCGCTAGAACTATTTGCAGTTCTGTGGATCCAAAATCACTTTCAAATAAAATATTAAGAAATATACCTTTTTTTATAGTAGAAGAAAATATTATTTTTAAATTTTTTTATATATAATTTTAGAATGTTTTAAATATTTTTATAAAAAAAATTATAAAATTAAACATATTTGCAAAAATGCTAGAAAATCATTTTTCATCAAACTATATCGTGAAAACGATATGATATTTATAATAAGTTATTTAATGTTTTTAAATTCACACTGTGTATCAATGTTATAGTACTGTCTTTTGCCAACAATATATATTTACGTAACTTAGAAAATATGACACTTCCAATTTTGTTAGAAAAGCTAGAAATTTTGGTAATCCAGATATCCCAGCGTAAGTGGAGTCCGAGAAGAGATAAATCATTTAATCATCAGTAAAGGTGGAAAATCTTTTCTTTTTCTTTATAAGGTGGGGAAAATTTAACCATGGACAACTGAACAAATAATAACTAATCATAATAATAAAGTATATCTACCAAGTGGTCAAAACAATCATTGATAGATACCACGTCATAAGCACTAATTAGCAGTAAAAAGTAGGTCACTCTGCCAGAGAACACCTATGATCGTGGAATACAAAAAGTAACTTGAAAATGACCTTTGCAATTTTTTTTAATTTAAACCAAATCAAACTAATAAAAAAATTAAAAAAATTAAAAAAATTAAAAAAATTAAAAATATTTTTAAAAAAAACATTTCTAATAAAAGTTTGCAAGAATTCATTCGCACAAATTTAAATTGTTTTTAATTAAAAATAAAGGTATCACAACCGTGTTGGTGTTTGGGCTTAATGAAATAGAAAGGACGACGAAAATAGGAATTGGTTGATGAAGTCCATATTCAGTGTTACTTGGTTAGGTTGGGAATAAGATGCATGGGGCTTGATATCGTGTGGCCACAGAATTAATTCTACCTTATTTTAGAGTAGAATTTTTTTATAATTGTCAAAAACTTGAGCGACTTCTAAATAAGGAAAGTTGAAAATAATGAAATAAACTACAACATATATATATATATTCTACTGCTATATATTGCTTACAATGTATCTTGAAAATGTTGAAAAGGAAAAACTGACACTTGCATTCAACCCCATACACCAAAAACACAATTCAATATATATATATATAGAATGTTTGTTTAGCCTTCAAGTGCCATCGAATGTAGAATGTTTGTCTCAGTACGTATTTCTCCTGCATTTGATAATTAATGCTGTTTTTGTCGTGTAGACAAAGAGGGACTGAACATGTGCCCGCCTTCTAAGCCATGTCTAAAGTTCACCCAATTAGCCTCTAGCTAAAATCACCTAAACATTTTAGTACTTTGTTTCTATAAATAGGTGCTGCTAATCTACTAGACTCCACCCTGGTAGCCCTCGTGATCATACTGTTGCTATTTTGCCTGCCTATTTATACAAAATAAAGCTGCTGCTTACACTTTTGGTTATTTCCTTATAAAAACAAAGAACGAGGGTAAAACTCGTTCTTTCTCCTGTACCATAAATATCATCATCCCTCCATTATTCTCAATCCCACACTTCCACAATGTTTTAACTTACTCATCTATGCACTGGATGTTTCCTAGGGCGTTTAACTAAAACTTCAAATTAAATTAATATACTTGTTTTTTTAATTATTAAAATTAAATATAATTTACATTCATCGATTTGATTCTAACAATTTATATTTTTTTTTTTCCTACAATAAGAACCTTTTCCAACTTACAACTGCTATTAACCTTATAATGGTGACTATAATTTTTATGAATTATCGAAAAATATCTTAAGATATAAGTTTTAATCAAGGATGAATACAGTTGATAAGAAACACAAATATATGAGTTTGGATTCCATCATGACTTTCTTTTAAGAAATAAGCTTAAAGGGTAAATTTTATTATTAGTCTATTAGAAATAAATAAAATCTTCATAAAAAATATATAAAGTATTCAAAATTAATATATTAAATATATATAATTACAAAATTTGTATATACTTTTATCGGTTTAATTCTTAATATTTTTTAATAAAATAAAATCAATCCTTATCAATTTTTAAAATTTAAATTTAAATTAAATAAGAAATATTGTCTAATCAATTTGAATCGGATCATCCTAGGCGCATAATTAGAGATGCCAAAAATGACATCCTCCATATGCACACACTTTCATTGTAAAACTAAAATATTTTGTTTTTATATGCACACACTTTCATTGTAAAACTTAAATATTTCATTATTTGAGAACTCTTTACTCTTCACATTTGCATTTTTGCTCTTATGAAATTGCCAAGACGTGCTGATGACTTCCAAGTTGGTGTTTATGCATTTTGATATTTAAACTATATTAAAATAAATAATTAGTGAAAATAATATAGAAAAAGTTATGTCATTATTTTTTGTAATTTATAGGATCATAAATCACATTTTATCCTATTAATTATTCCATTATGTCTATTAACTATCCTTATTCTTGACATTTACTTGTGAAAGAAATCCTACACCTATATAAAGAAAGGATGTTTTCTCCTTTGTGTTGATGGGATGTAAAAAAAAGAGGAAGATGAGAAGTGTGTACAATATTGTTGTGTATTTTGAAGTTAGTATGTGAAAGAGAGAGTTGAGACAAAGAAAAATATTCATATTCACTATACAAAAACCAATTTTTTATGTTGAAGGATGGTGTTCCTTTGATGGAGCTTTGGACTCTTTAATTAATCCGGGAGTTGTTTGAGTCATACGACGCAGTTGGGCTGTCGTATCCCAAGGGAACAAGTAAACCATATTACTGTTGGATCGGTAAAGATTTGTCTCCTAAACATTTATCTATTTATTTTATTTTCAACAGTAATTTATGATATATTCATCAATAATAACCACTAAATTCTAATTAATTTTAAAAAATTAAAAAAGGAAATAATGATGTGATTATTTAAAAGTTGAAAATTTTAAAAATATTTTTACATTTTTATTTTTTATTAATATTATTATATGAAATTAATTTGATTATCAATTTTCATGTGAGGTAACAATATGAATTACACATTACTATCTATGTACTTACTATCTCTGCTCATTTAGAGAGTTGCTCATACTAGCAAACTAGCTCTAACCATACATATGTATGTGACAAATTATGTATAATTAATCAAAATGTCATCAAATCATTCTCTCCAAACTGGTTTTTATATCTTCTAAAAATATAACACCTCATAGATTTTCATCGGGTCTTTATTTGATAAGGTAAAAGGCATATTCTAGATTAGCAAAGTGTAAAACCAATAACTAATATGAATTGTAGGATGTTTGGAATGACAAAGATTATATTTATCTTTATAATCTTAAAAATAAGTTATATTTATCCTTCATTATATTTTTCTAATATATTTGTCTTTTTTATATAACTATAGAGTCATATTTGCCCTTGTATTCTAATTAAAAGTCATATTTACTCCTATAATATTAAATCTTCATGTCTTCGACATATTTGCATTTTTCATCCAACTTTAGAGTCATATTTGCTCTTGTACTATAGAAAAAGTCATATTTATTCCTACTACATTAAATCCTTATTTTCACCTTAATTGTTCTATATGATGCCAACGACCCAACATGATAATTTTTTCCAATTAAATCAACTAACTCATTTAAATTTTTTTAAAAAAAACCAACACACACACAAAAAATTAAAAAAATTAAGATTCAAAAAAACATTCGTTGTTTATCTATAATGAATATGATTTCATCACTCAAATCTCGTCCAAATTGAAACACAACTTCTATTATTGCAAAGGTAATAATTGTTCTAATAATACATAAATAAAAGCTATAAGTTAGTCATTTCTCAATTTATGAGTTTTTAATTTATAAACACTTTTTAGTTCGATTAAATTTTTTGCTATTTTATCCTTGACTTTGTTGCTATTTCTCAAAATATCTTTTACAAAATAAAATCTCTAAGTTTCTATCTGTCGTCCATCCTTTTCCTTCCAAGAGACTTTTGACTTTAGAAGAACATTCTATACATTTTATTACAAGAACAACTTATTAGCATTTTATTATGAAATATCGTCAATTACTTATTATTAATTTAAATATTAAAAAAACAAAAAAAACATGTAATTTAATTAAAATTAAAAATTAATTTTAACACCTAGAATTACTTATTAGCCCGCACTGCTTTTGAGGTACTTACAAGTTACAATTTTCCTAACCTAAACGGGTGTCATTCTTTTTTGAGTCGAGGAAATGCAAAATTAAGAATTAAACAAGTAAGATAGGCCTATTGGGCCATTGACGCTGTAGTTGGGCTCAGACGGGAGAATTCAACAATTGGGTCTATGCAGAACCCTAATACATATAGAAAGGAAAGGGCTACTCATCAGGTAAGACAAAGGGGCAAGATAGAGAGCGCGCCGCCAAAATGCAGATCTTCGTGAAAACTCTTACGGGGAAGACGATTCTCGAGGTTGAATCGAGCGACACTATTGACAATGTCAAAGCTAAGATTCAAGACAAGGAAGGTACTTATGATTGAGCGTTGATCTCCGTCTTCTCTTTGTTCTTTGTATCGTGAATTTGGTTGTGACAACATTTATTTTCATTTTTAAGGTATTCCACTGACCAGCAGCGGTTGATCTTCGCCGGAAAGCAGCTCGAAGATGGACGTACTCTGGCTGATTATAATATCCAGAAAGGTAATTATAGCTCTCTGTAGATGGACTTAGCGTGTAATTATCTGTTTTGAGATTTTAGTGATTAATTCTGTGTCTATTTCTGTAGAGTCAACTTTTACTTGGTTTTGAGGCTTCGTGGAGGGATTATTGAGCCTTCTGATGGCTTTGGCAAGGAAATACAACCAGATAAGATGATTTGCCGCAAGTGCTTTTCTTCTACTTTTGTGACTGCATTTCGTTTTGTATCTTCTACAGTGCGTGCATGTATGCTAGTGATAGTGGTCATCTATGTATGGTCTTGCTCTTATTTCACATTATTAGATTGCCTGATACTTCTTCATGTTTGAAAATGTTGGAAAAAGTTATTTCTTGCATTTGAAAGTCGTATTATTTTCCCTTTATATTCAAACGGAATTGTTGTGATCTCCGTTTTTAGGTTAAATCTGATTACGCTATTTAAAAATCATGTTAGTTAAGCTGAATAGTGATACAACTATAAGCTGCACTCTCTAGTAAAAATATTAAGTGTTCTTTCTCAAATGGTTCAAAAGATGACCATTTATAATTAAATGGTATTCTCAGGAAGTTATTTCAATAACACAGGTCTCCATGCATTGTGAAAGGCCACTTATTACCGCATCTCTTGCATTTAAAGACACTGAAGGTGCCTGATATTTCCTGTTTTAAAAAGAAAACATGAAGGGCAATAAATAAATTTTTCAAAATTGTAAATTTTAATTGAAAACACATAATATGGCATGCGTTTCGTTGCACTTCAATTTATTGCACTTGGCTTGAGTGTAAAAATTACTTGCACCATGCATTTACTTCTACTCAACAATTAACTTTTAACAAATAAAGTGTAAATAAAGATCGCTGAATCACACTTTAAGCGTTACAAAGTGTACATGTATAAACCCCTGATTCAAGTAAGTGTTTACCTTGGTTTGACAGCAGCCTGATACAGTCAGTTTTTTGTTTTCAATGATTAAATTTAGTTAATTTAAAAATATTTTAACCTTCAAATTTCTATTTTACCCTTTCACATGGGTTTCAGAGGATAACACACGTTGAATATTACAAGAATTTCCTTCCATGTCCATTCAGGCATTGTTATACTTTATATTCTTTTAAATTATTATCCACTTGGTTAGAAATTGCATAAAATTGTTACAAATTATAATTTTTATGTTTAAAAAGTTTAAAAATATTATTTATTTATCAATCACATTGTTAAATATCAAAAGCAAAAGTGCAACTTACATGGTTAAGCAACAAAGTAGTTGCACTTTTGGAAGCCTCTTTTTTTTAGAAGAACATACTACTCTAAAAAGTAATTTAACCAAAATATGGGTGATAAACTAATTGATCTTCCTCTTACTATAACTAGAATTAAAGTAATTTAATATAAATATGATCAAATCATATTTTCATAGTCATTTACTTCTATTAATCTTCCTCTACTATAGTTGCATCTTTTATATTTTTACTTTGATTAAGTTCATAAAGCAATACTTCATATATACTTATTTAGCAAGGTAATATGTCACAGCTAAATAAAGAACTAAATCATATAATTTAATGCGGTAACCACAACATCTAAATAAACACACTAACAATTTGTTTTCTAATACATTTATCATGGGTTCGTCCATGCTTTTCTGTGTTTCTTGAAAATTTTGGAGAATACAAAGCTTGTCATGCACCCCTTGAGTACATATAGCTTTCCATTTGCTTTCAGTGTAGTTATATGTAATGGGCATGTGTTTTAGATGGTGAAAATCATTGAAAATGCATGGTGGCTATGCATTTTCACCATTATGGGAAGATTCCACAACATCAATTTTAATGTAGCTCATTTGCACCATTCTGAGGGGTAAAAATTTGAATAGTGCTGGGCAATTTTAGGTAAAGCTCGCCGCTAACTCGAATTCTCTATGAAATATTCCCATACCTTCTGGTTTCTGCATGCTTTTCTAATCTTTAGTTTTTCACATGCAATTAGATAATCTTTTAGTTTTTTTTCCTGGTCTATTCTATTATAAATCTAGTATAACTAATCTATTCAGTGCTATTTTTATTCTATCACAATCTCTATTCATTTAATACAACATATAAACCAGTATAAAAGATAGTGTCAGCATAGCTAATCTCAGCATTACTTATACACCATATTCAGTTGATCCTTATAACAATTACAGCAAATGACCCCTTAGTCTCAAAGTGTCCTTTCCTTGAGAAAAGGACTCTAGCGTTTCGAGGTCATAACTTAGAAAATCTCAAGGACTCTAGTGTTTTGAGGTCATAACTTAGATAAGCAGACCAAACTCGGCTCTCTGAGGAAATTGTATTCCCAGTGAAGCCTTTGCTCTTATTGGTGTGATATTCAATTGAAAAGAGAAGTCATAATGATACAAGCAAATGTCTAAAAATACTGGCATAGGACATTTCTGCTTGAGGACTTACTGGTTGGTTCGATAGCTTATGCTTAACTATCATTTGTAACCTTACAGCGATTATTCATCCAGGATGTATGTCTTAAATTCTTGTCTCTTTGTGGGATTTGAACTTTTTATTGCCTATAAGCAGGCAGTTGATTAGACAGTGTATTTCGGCATTTCAGAACACAGAATTTCTACCTTTGAGTTCTATGAGTATTTATTATGAGTATAATACATTTGAAGGATTATTATTTACTTACATTGCTTAACCTGTGACTTCAGTTTTGTACTCCCTTCATGCAATTAGTTATTTAAATTAGCATGGACAGTTAGCTTCTGTTAAATAGAATTCTTGTCTAGATTCACAGAGTTACTATTTCTACTTAATAGTGCCTTCCTGGAACAAATTGTGTGGGTAACTAGTGCAGATTTTTGTACAACTATTATCAGGTTAAGGTAGAACCTTTGTGTGACCTGCATACTTATGAGGCTAAAATTTCTTTTGCCTTCTCTCTGACTCAACCGTTTATACGTTTCATCGATGCAGTCACTCTCTTCCCAAACTTATTCTCTCTCGTCTAAAGCTTACTCTGTAAAGCTTTTTGCCTTTTCTGGAACCTTAATCTAAAGCTCTTTATGTGGTTTACTTTGTCCTGATACCTGTCTATTTGTTTTAGGTGTTATGCTCGCTTGCATCCTCGTGCTGTTAATTGCAGGAAGAAAAAATGTGGGCACAGCAACCAGGTGAGTGAATGATTTATTTTGTTACTCTTGCCTTCGTTCCCCTGCAAATGGGACATTAGGGTTCACAATTGCTTCTGCTTTGCAGCTGAGGCCAAAGAAGAAGATCAAGTAGGCATGACATCCTGTCTAGTAGATCAATTGTGTGAATTGCAGTTATACTGCCAGTCTGTGGTCTTACAGTTGTCTGTTTTGCTTCAAATTGCTGTAGTGGATAGACTAGTATTTGTCTTAAAACGTCAATATTATCGACAGTAAGCCTATTAATTAGCGTGACTTATTCTAATATCCATTTGTGAACCTCAATGCCGCATCATCTTTCTTGATATTCTGCTTCATTGGCATAGGCCAATGTTGGGTACCTATGATTTGAGGTTTTCGTAATGAATCTCGAAAGTGGAATGGAATTATAAATTTTCTTCACAATTTTCTTTGATAAGATGTCAA
The DNA here is from genome assembly GCA_018107945.1 of Datura stramonium. Classification (NCBI taxonomy): domain Eukaryota; kingdom Viridiplantae; phylum Streptophyta; class Magnoliopsida; order Solanales; family Solanaceae; genus Datura; species Datura stramonium. The sequence goes on from JACEIK010005607.1 coordinate 68,721, forward strand.
GTGTAAAGTCGATCATTTTTACCAGGTTTTACGTCTTTAAATTATGAAGTCTTCCACTTGTAACTTGTGCCAGTGTCCAGTTAAGTTAGGCACCATCAGGATGGTGGTTAACCAAGCTCTATGATCTTATTTTTCAAAGCCACCAATTATTTGCTTTACTTAGTTTAGTGGATCAAATTTTAATTGATTAACAGATAATCTACAATTGAATTACTCATTAAATATGAATGTTTTTAGTTGCGCCTTGGTTTTAGGTCCTCACCAATTATTTCAGTCAACTTTGGAGGGGAGCTTTTAATCTAGAGCAAAGTTTTTGGCATGTCGAAAGGATATAGGCAAACCCAAGATAAAGAGGGCCAGGTGAAGGTACCAGCAGGCTTTGCCTTTCGTGAAATTGCCAAATCACTCCGGAACTTACCCTTGATCGTGCCATGGATTTGAGCATGTATAAACTGTTCGTACAGGGGGGTAATTCTGTTATCTTGTGTAGCTTATACCAGTTTAACCGTTGCAAGAAACTAAGAGAAAAATCTGAAGCAATGTCAACCCAAGCATAATTCACATGTATCTGAAAAAGCAATAGTACTAACTCCTGAGTTTCTGTGCTAAAAATAAGCCTGCCTTCCTTCCTTAGGCAAGTTGTTATACATGAGGGAAACAACCAAAATGTGACGAAGCATTGTTAGTTTCCTTGCAAAGGTTTGTCACCTTTATCTCCTGTTGCATTTTAAAGTTGGTAGTTGGTTGCAACGCACTATGGGATTGCAAGGATGAGTCCATCAACATCAACAGGGAGAAGCAACTTTTTCCATTGACAGCCAGTAGAAATGAGCTCCTGTGGCGGAGTAATCACCATGACATCGTTGCTCCTTGCAAATGCCAAATACACTAAGCAAGCTACCTTCCTTAATGTATCTGCTAAATGTCCATAGATTTTCAAACAATTAGTTTTCCAAATACATGTCTCTGGGCGACAAAATGGAGAAAAAAGCAAATAGGGAAAAGATAATGCAAAAGCATATGTTACCCTTCTTCTAGACGTAGTAAACGAGCTTCAGATGAAAGACTCGTCCCTTAACCATTTTCTCAAATGGGAAGCCAAAGCCTTGCTGTTTTTGGATGTTGTAACCAGTCTGCTCTCTGTTATCAGTGGAATAACTCTGGAGTCAGGTCCAGCTTTGACCAAAGCTCTAATACCAGAGTTCTTGTCAGTTATGTAGAAGTCAGTTGAGAGCCTCTGTCAGGAGAAACTTTTAACATGTTAATTACCTGTGGTGAACTCAAGTGAACACGCAAATTTACAGAATGAGAATAGGCTGCTCTTCACAAGCTGTGACAGACATCACAATACAATGGGAAATTTTTTCCAAGTTTGAGACACTGACATACATAATAGCATTAACCAAATAGAAATAAGGATTGAGACATGCATGAGGGTAAAAGGGTTATTTTAAATATTTCAGTTCACACTTGGTGAAAAAGAAAAAGTGATTATTCGGTCTCTTTCAATCTTCCTCGTACTTTTCTCCTTCTGGCAGGGTTAAACTCTTTACCTGCCTTCAGCTAAAGGTGCTGAAATTGTTCCTAAATACTTCATGATGTCATGTCATGAAACTTGCGAAGCATACTAAGGTCATTTACTATGAAACCAAAGCATGTAAGCACAACATCACAACTCTGTTTTTACATCTATAATCATCATATAATTGGATTCTGGCGACTTAAGATTGGTGATCTTCAAATTTGCATGAATATATGTACTGGCTCGGATCAACTTGTGTGCAACTAGACTAATACACTAGCAAACGGCACTGGATAACTCCGAACACCAAGCTTAAGCAGATAGGAAGAATTACCTAGCGTTGGTTCTACTATAATCCAAGCTTGGATCTTAAGGTTGTGAATCAAACTCTTCGGGCAATAGGCCACCCTTTATATAGGGTGTGCACCCAATATTCATACAAATAATAACATATATAGGTTTAACTGATCTAGCTTACATCTAACTTTGTTTTTGCAAAAGTGAGAAATATTCAAGATTTTACATGGTGGTATTTTCACAAATTCACTGATCTAAATGTTCTTTACTATTATACCTACCCCCATATATCCTGGGCAGTATATACATAGGACTCACATATAGCATAACCATATCATGCATAAGCATGGTGAGCCCCATAGTCAACCAAATTTAATCTACATTGTGTTTGCTCTGGGTATATGTTAGTGAATCCATCTTCCAATCTGGATTTAAGAAATATTTGCACTAGTGTTGATCCAGAAGACGGCCTCTCTTTTCAATCTTCACAAGGGTTACAGACATGATCCTACCCTCCTATAAAATTCATGTCTGGTGGGTATAAATTTAACCTACCAAAGTATTGACAGGACATGCAACAATTTGGAAATTGGGGAGGTTATCTTCATTGCAAATGGGGATAATCCTACAAGAGAAAGGATACTAACCTTGAAGAGAATGGGAGATTGAAGATTGTCAAGAAAAGTTCTTAGGTGTTATGTGGGTTTGATGAGGAGAAGGTGAGGGAGTGGAGCAAATGAAACAACATGGGTTCAGTCAAGCCGCCACTTTACCGATCAAGTGTTTAACACTCCTGATCTCATATCCTTCAATTGAGGACAAGCAATGAGTAATTTTAGAAAGGAGGCCTACCATAAGACCCTACACATCATTGTTCTAATTTGGATAATATTGCCTGCTGAAACTTGTTATTGTGCTTTTTTTTTCATCTTTGGATAAGGCACTTTTGGTAGAAACTTGTCTGTGCTTCTAAGCTATCAAGGATGCAAACCTCTGTTTCTTTGTTCTTCCTCGTAGTTGTTACTATATGTTTGAAACAGGCGAGATTTTAAGGAAGTTAGTTTGTGGAGATACTTCATATTCATGTCTCTAACCCAGATTACTCTTATCAGTGTCTCTATAAATTAACAAATGGGTTGACCTAATTCACCATTTAAATTCATATGGTCTTAGCATAGCTTGTGGCACCTGAACATTCAAGTTTCTTCATGATGGTGTGTTCACCCTAACACTTTTGCTACCATTTGAAATCAAATAGACAGCTGACAATCCTACATTTGAAAGGATGGATATCTAGTGAGGAATATAATGGAAATGAAGGTTTAAAGGATCTTTTGTTTGAAGTCCATCCACTTAATTGGAAAGGAAAGAAACGTGTTTTCCGAATGCAGCCAAGAAGTAAGTTAAAGCTGAGAATAAACAGCTAAAATCCTGTCCTTCAGAATTGTAACCAAATGTTAATTAGAAAACGTTTAGTATGTAAGAAATGTTGTATACCTCAGAATAAGCAAGTCTCCATCCTAAGCATGATTCTTTACATCCACAGGCTTCAAGCCAAGCTCTCCACATTCAAGCAACAAGGTGGATGTATAAACACATCGTCCAACCTTCTTACAAGAAGACTCCAAAGAGACATTCCTGAAGAGACATGCTGAAATCATCAAAGAGCAATAAGGCATCTGCTGATGTTAAAAAAGGGAAGGGAAAGGAATTGTGGGGAAAATCAAGCTAAAACACAACAACCTCATAAATATGTTTTTTAGATAGGGGGAACAACTCCTGAATATTTAGACTGAATGGACGATAGTAATGTTCTTTGAGGCATATATGCAATATTGAACATAGTAAAGCTCTGTGTCTGCTGTCATTTTACTTTCCAGTAGGATACGAGTCTAATTACACTAACAAGATAAGAAATATTCACATATGAATTCTTTTTCCCTTGAGATATTTTTAAGATCCAACTCTTCAAGTTAAGTTATCCATCACAAGGAAGTCAATGCACACTAATACAATGGAATTGAAAAATCAATCTTTTCTGGTATTATACTAGTAGAAGTTAGTTGACATTTTCAACAAGTAAAACTCCGATGTGGACAGAAATATTGCCTAAAATCAAGAATAACTTCCCACAAGCACTTGTCGGGAATTCTAATTTAGCAATCAGCAGAGCTCGCGCACACCCATTATGACCAGTATGCAGAAATTTGAAAGCTTTGTTACCATTAGTCGTTGCTACAACACAAGAAAGAGTTACACAAAAATAAATGAAAAAGAACAACAACACCATTCAAATGAAATACACAGATATTACAGAAAATGTCAAGAATATAAAAATGAAACCCTGATTGAAATGGGTACAATAGAAAAGAAGCTTATTGGTTACCCCAGTAATCTTGACGAGCTGGGATGTGGCAGGCGACAGTGAGGTCAGAATCAGGTAAAGAATGAAGGTAACGGAGAATGGTGCGGTTGTTTCGGAAAGAGTGAGAGTTCCAGAATAGAAAAGCAGCAATTAGACCAAAAAGGAAGAGGTAAGAGAGAAAGAAGAGAGGGTTGTGAACCACAACAAGGATGAAAAGAGAGACGGCAAGCCCAAACAAGAAAAGGGCGAACACTACGTATAAAGCGAGTGAGGGAAGAGGGGAAGTTTGAAGCACTGGAAGGAGTCACTTGAATTGGAAAGGGAGAGGTTGTTGTGGTTCATCCCTCTCTCTTCTACTATTTTGCTAATTTGGTAAATGTGTGAAGGAATTGGAAAGGGTAAAAGGGTGTGCAGAGGGGTGGGGGGGGGGGGGGCTCAACTGTTTTGCTACTATTTTTCTTTATACTTTTATAAATAACTTGTACTTAATGTTTTCTTGTATTTTTTTAACATATTCGTTCATTTCTTTTAACTTTAAAATTGTATTCAATCTTTTGTAATATAACAAAGTTACGTTATTAGTCTAATTTATTGTAGGAACTATCTGTAATAACGAATCCTAGCAATGAATCTGTTTATCACAGCGAGATTTGTTATTCCTAATTCAATTTTTACCTAGATTATTTGAACAAGTAAAAACATCTATCTTAGTTTTGAACGGGATAACATTTCTTTGAAATATTAATTTATATCAACTTATAATATCTTTTAACCTAATTTTCAAATATGTAAATTTTGAGAATAATTTAGGTAAAATTTCAAATAAAAAATTAGATATTTTTTCCCTAGTAGTTATAATTATTTCTTTAGCTTATGTAAGGGATGTATAAATATCACAATGATGTTAGAGTAGTTCATCTTTTACTCTTTGCATATCACAATAATATTGAGTAATCTACACTTATTTCCTAAAATAAAATTAGATGTTAGAGGAAGAAATGCTTTTTGTGAAGAAAGTAGAGCAAATAATAATTCCCATTCTTATACAAAAAGTAGCTATGTAGTGATTGGAGTACAGCAATTAGTTGATTAGATATGAATCTTTATTGGTGTGCCAAGAGGAATTTTGAGTAATTTGGAATGCTATACAACATTACAATATTGACAAAACTAACTTAGCATTTAGACCATAAATTTAATTAAAAAATAAAAATATTAATGTAGCATTGAAAATAATTTTCAGAACTTGGAAATTATGCTTAGATATACAGTTTACTTGTAAAACGTTCAAAGTTTTATGATTGAAAGTTAAGTTTCACCCAAAAACTGATTTAAAATAAACTTGAGATTTTTTAAAAACTGACTAAATTTTCTGAACAAACAACATTTTTCTTTTTCTTTTTCTAAAAATGTACTCTGATAAAACGGGAGCTAAAACTTCTTATAAAAATTGGTAGGAAAAAGTCACTTTTGGAAAAAGCTTGCATTTATAACCAAATAAAATTTTAGTAGGTCAAGAAACATTTTTTTAATTCTTTTTTTCTTTGTTTTTTAACAATAAAAACATCAGTTACTTAAAATAATTTTTAAAAAAATTACTAGGATGAGTAAGTTGTTGCTATCTTGAATAAGCATATATGTACATCTTTTAGGTCAATATCATCAACAATTCAGTCCTAAAACAAAGCAAAAAGATTCAATATAGTAATGATATTAGCATTTTATGTACATTAAATTCCATCAACTCCTCTTAAAATTCTTAGAGAGTATAATGCAATAGCACTCACCTCAATGTGATTAGAATTCCTCTCAATAGACAATATATAAGAATTAGAATCAAAGAGATTATATTATAGCTAGGTTCAAATGTCAATAACGTATATGCCAACGACTTATATATTTATTTATTTATTTTTGAGATTAAATTATTTTGATCAATATGAGATGGTTTGTAAAGACATGATACCTGAGCCTAATCGTTCCTCAGTGCTCATGAGGGAAGATTGTCTGGGTCCATAGCAAACAAACATCACCATTCCCCAACCAATGTGGTACTTGACTGGTGGCGAAGTGGTTAAAGTCCCACATTGGCTAAATGGACTGATGGTTTGTTTATATGGACTTGGGTAACTTCTCCTCACGAGCTAGCTTTTGGGTTGGGTTAGCCTGTGTGTCATATCTTTACGTATTTTTTGATCATATTAATATGAGAAGAATTACAATTTAAATTTAAAATATGAAATTAATTTAATTCAATTTATTTTTAAAAAAACAGAAAAACTAAAAAAAATAAAAAAAATAAAAAAAATAAAAAAAATAAAAAAATTAAAGTATTAGAGATTTTACATAGATTTATTTAAAAGAAAAAGGCAATGTAAAAGCTGATTTTTATCGCATAAAATGTCTTACTCCTCTATTTCAAAATAAATAGTGTTTAATATATAAATATCTTGAAAAAGATGTAGTTCTTTAATAGTTTATAAATCTCTGTTCATTTAAATAAGAGTAAAATTGAAAGAACATTATTAATGTGTTCTTGATAATGTGAAACACAACTTATTTTGCAACAAAATAAAAAAAATTAAAAATATTATTTATTTTAAAACGGGGAGAGTATAACATTATGTTATTAAGGGTAAATTTCATGAAGCAATTCCTTGGATCGAAAATGTAACACGTTATACTCATAATAAGTCACTTAACATTTACGTCTAGATTATCAATTGATATTATCAAAACGACATTATTTGCTATCATTTTATAGGGACTTGAATATATAAATTAATACAGAAAGGGAAAAGAAGGTTATTACATCTTGATGGGAACCTCTAAGCCATCACCCTATTCGTATAAGGTGTTAATTAGCAGATTGAATTTTCCGTTTTGCTTTAATAAAAGATAAGAACTACTATTACCAAGATCCTGAAAACAAATAAATTATATGGGATTAATTCAGAGATCATCTCTAAGGTTAGGGGATCTGTTTTTGTGGCTCTTTATAAATTTGTTTTTTTTGTTTTATATATTTTCTATAAGAGATTTTTATTTTTACACATTAAAAATTTAAGAAAAAAAAAACATTTTCTTCTATTCAATTTGTAAGTGGTCATAATTTCTCTTTTGGTTTGGAATATTACCTTTACCACCATTATTTTAATTTTTTCTAACAATTCTTTTAACCTATTTATAGAAAATATAAACATTATAATTAGATTAATTTACCCCTCATAGTATACTTTGAGGTTTAATTAGTTTTATAAATATTTTTTATTAAATTCATTTGGAATAGATTTTCTTTTTCTTCCATTCTTCTACTGATGTAAGATAAAGAATAAAAAATTGACAGCTGTGGGATTTGAACCCACGCCCTTTCGGACCAGAGCCTAAATCTGGCGCCTTAGACCACTCGGCCAAACTGTCATATGTTCAGGTGAATTGTCAATCTCTTATAGTAAAGACCACTTAGTTTTCCTAATGTGTTAAAAATTTTGTCTTAATATAAAAAGGTGAAGTGCTAAATATCAAAATACTCTACATACGAGGACTTTACGAAGTGAGGTGAGTAGTGGTTATGAATTAATCATGTACTATACATACAAAGCATCTATTGTAATTGCAAAGTATGCAAGTTTTGTTTACAAAACTATTATCTCAATAGTAGCGGGATGATGTCGATCTAATGGATCCACCCCAACTATTAATTCAGAAATTTATTTTATCTGCGCGCAGACCGTATTGAACATACTGAAAAACCCCATCACATACTTCATAGATTCCAAGTTGTTACCAATGTATTTCTGTTGTCTAGATTCATGCTCCATGAAACCTATAGCGGTTTCATTTTAGTTTTGGGATATTAGATTTCATATTTATTTGTTCCAACTTATATTAATAAAATATAGTATGTTTGAATAGTAAGTGAATCCTCATATTCATTATTGTAACTTAAACTCATTGCAATAACATCAGTTATCACTAACCTGTAATAGCAAATTTGGTTCTGTTTGGTGACTTTTTTTTAAAGCATATTTTTGATTACGAGCTGCTGGAAATTATACTTTCTCAATTATTCTGGTCTGATATTTATTGTATATTTCAGGGCAAACAAACTAAAACCGCCATCTCCTAGTACTAGTACAAGATTACAGGTGTCCAGAAGACAAGGGCTGCTAGCTAATCACAGATCCTCTATAGTGGTGAAAAACCATTCAATGGTGTTTTCGATCCATGTCACTTATGGAAGTGAAAAGAAAGGGTGGCAGTTTGGTCGTTAAGGTGCTCGATCAAATGTACAACAGACTTTTTGGCATCTGAATTCTGATCATGTTTAATTTATCTCCCTCTTCAAATCCAACGTTTTAGATGGGTGTATTTTTTCAACAGTTGTGGTTCAAGACCAGAAATCCCACCACTGATCATAACTAGAACTATTAGGCTGCTGGTCCAAGAGACCATCTTCCTCTAGGCAGCCCCAGTTTTCAGGAGAAGTTAAAGAACTATCCCCTGCTTCAACCATTTTCAGTAGATGATGATCTGCACCTTCATCCAACCCCAGATAATCAGCCTTTATGCTGCTGTCATCATCTGATATTACACCATTTGCTCCATGCTCTGATAAGTCAAAAGACAGGCTTGGCCTCCCATCTATTTCCTTATTCTTAGTACCATCGTCGCCTCTGTTATCCGGCTCGAACCCAATCGAATTGATTTCTTGCCTGCAACAGTACTTCCCCCCTTCTTTCTGCAACACATCATTCAACTTTTGCAACTGCACAAAAACATAAATTGGACATTAGTGATATAATATACAGTAGTTAATTGGCTAGCAAGGAAAATTAATTTGTGCAGTTAAGTACCTGAATAAGCAAGGATTGTTTTTCTTTCTTTAAAGATTCGTACTGGGAAGCAAGATTGTCATAATTGGACTTAAGTATGCTGTAATCCCTCTCGAGTTGCTTGGATTTCCATCGAGCCCTCTTGTTCTGAAACCAAATTGCAACCTGACGAGGTTGCAATCCGAGCTCTCTGGCTAGCTGCAGCTTCTTTCTTGGCTCCAGTTTGGTTTCCGTCTCAAACATGGTTTCTAATGATTTAATCTGCTCATCGCTGAACCTCCTCGTGTTCCTACTGTTGTTAATCTTCTTCTTCTTTGAGGATGATAGACTGCTGAAGCAGCTGCTACTGCTGAAACACTCTGCAGAAAGAGCAGCTGCTGAAGAACTAGTAGAAAATTCCCCTGCATCAAACATCTTAGCTGTCCGGATTCAATCATGCAAATCTCACACCAAAAACTGATTCAATTGGAAGGAGGAGGAAATTGTTCTGAGATTTCTTGATTTGGGGTATAATGTTGGAACTGAAAAGGTTCAAGTACCCCTGTGGCAGTAGTTGACAGTTGATAATGTAGTAGTACAATCTTTTTACGGTGTTAAAGAGGTCTGGTGGGGGAATTCTCAACCTGCCCCCGGCCATGTTTTTATATGGACTGGAACAAAGGGGTGGGGTCGAACATTACTACTACTTTCTTTTTGGTAACTTATAATCATCGTCCATTGATCATTTTCTATTTGTTTATTCCCACGGTTGATTAGATGATTGGTTTTCCTTTTTTCCCCAATACTCAGGGGGCGCCACAATTGGGGCTTGTACGTTGGCTGGCTTCAAGGCTCAAAAGTCCCTTTCGAAGCCATCTCGGAATATTGTAAGCAAGGAGCCAAGTAGTACAATATCGATCCAATCCAATATTTATTTTATGATCTATGGTTTATCAAGCCTTCAGTGGTGTTTACTTGTCATCTTAGTAATCATGGTAATCTTTATTATTATATCATATGGGCGTCGGCTACGTGAATCACGTTCTGCTCTATGTATTTTTCAGGTTTAATTTTGAGTCCCTGTATAAGTGCATGTCTATTTTCATGGACATAAAATATTGATTCCCACATTTTTCATTGACAATCATTGTTTTCAACCCTGTTGGATTAATGCAAGCTGACTCTCCAAAAAAGGCCTTTTACGTATTAGTAATTGTTAAAACAGATCAGATTATTACAAAAACAAATACTAATAAAGTTTTTCCCTGTAAAATATTCATAGCTTGTACTAAATATATTTAAAAGAGTGGCTGAACTTGATAGCTTTCTTTTAAAATTATAATATTATAAAACAAAATGTGTGGCCTCGTCCACATTTCTTTTCATGTTCTTCCTAAAGATATACCAAACACGTGTGTGTTTCTTATAGGAAACTGAATTTTTCTATTAAGTACTCCTT
>JACEIK010005607.1:81598-101024 GCA_018107945.1 Datura stramonium
ATATATACATAAATTTTTTTGAAGTTAATGGGTTCATGTGCACCCCTACCAACACATGTCGGTCCGCCTCTACTCAAGTTAAAAAATTAGTGCAATAAAGAAAAACGGTTACAACAACTATTACTATCATAATAATAGAAGTAGAGTTTTAATTTGAACGAGATTTGAGTGGTAAAATCATATCCACCATTAAAGAACAATAAATTTTTTTATATATTAATTTTTTCAGTGGAGCGAGCTATAAAAAAAATTAACTGAGTTATTAGATTTAATTAAGAGAAATTGTGTCACGTAAACACTGCGTAGAAAAATTAACTGAGTTATTAACTGGTTTGTGAAAATATAATTTTTTTTCGTTTTTTGATTTTATCAATAAAATTAAGGGATAAATGAATATCTTTGGGCTGACAGACATTCTTCTGTACTTTTTGATGTCAAATTTACAAAGCCTTTCTTGACGTCAAGGGTGGGTAGGTGGAAGTGAGAGAGCGGGTGAATGTTGCTTGAACAAGTTGATGCGGATTTGTTTGGCGCAATTGGACATCTTAGTATATTTGGTGTTTAATTTATAAATTAATAATCTTGTAATAGTCCTATATATCTTAATCTTGAAAAGAACCAAAAAAATCCTATTAAGTGTCTCAACAAAATTGCACACAGAATTTAGAAGTGCACAATTAAGTGCCTAAATTCAAAGATCGATCCAATATGATGTTCCAATTCTCCTAACATAATTTCCTCTGACCAATTACAGTGCAGTACTCCTTTTGTCTTGTTTTTTGTTGGCTAGCTTCTCCACTCCATTCAATTTGATTTAACATAATACATCATTATCATGCTAAGCTTATTAAGCTGAGGTCCAAAATAGGTTTAAGCTATACATGCACTGATGCACATAGTTTTAACATAGTACTCTTATACTGTTTTCTCTTATTTGTTAATCTCACACTATGATTTGGTGTCATAATTTCAATGCTCTACTAATACTATTATACAGGGGCGAAGGTAACTTTCAGTATACATATTCGAAAGATCTGATAGATTTGGATCAATTTATATAATATGTTAAAAATTTATCAAGTATATTGAAAAATAAATTTAAAACTTAGTTACTAGCATTGAGATTATCATCTTAAGATTCAAAAGATATAAAATTCAAATCTTGAATGAAGTCATATACGTTTTAAAGTAAATACTACTATATGGCATAAAATAATACTTGTTGGTGACGAGTCACGTCGACTCTCTACTTTGACCATAGCCTGTATTACTATAAATTACAATGAAACGATATTTAAGGATCACCACTTATTTAGCATATACTCCGTAAGAAAGCAATGAAAATTTATCTTCAAACTGGTAGTTAGTTACATTAACCTAAAAGACCGTCTACTTAAGCCTTATTCATTTGTATTTAATGAAGGTCTGAATCTGAATGATTCAGATTATAGGCTATTAAGATTTAACTGCATTTATTTTCATTAAAATTTAAGTATTTATTTTAGTTTGAATAAATCTTAATCATTAAGATCTAAAACAAAGTTTGGCCTCATTTGTTTGCACTTAGTGGATTCAGATCTTAGGCCATTAAGTATGTTTGTTTTCATTCAAATTTAAGCACTGATTTCATCTGAATAGGTCTTAATCATTAGGATCTGAACAGAGTCTTAATATCATCAAAAGATATATTTGTGTAGATAATTTTCATCATCACTCTGTCCATAATCACCAACCACCACCATTAACCACCTCTATCATCACAACCACCACCATCATTACCATCGCCAACCACCAGTCACCACCACCACCAACTACCTCTGCCACCATTGTCAACCACCATTACCATTGTCAATCTCCTTAGAGTCACAACAACTACTGGCAACCACCACTGCTACCAACCACTACTGTCAGTTGTTATTATACATACCCCTCCATAATTATAGTTATATTCACTGCCGCCGCCGCCACCACCATCGTCGTTACCGTCGTTGTCACCTCTATCACCACTATCACTCACTACCACTACTGCGATTAATTCTTACTACCAACTACCTTCACCATCACAAATGACACCACTGCCAACTACTACCAACATATAATCAACCACCACATATTTTTCGGCTACTACCATCAACACCACCAACTCCTAACATCAACCGACTTCACCATCACAACTATCACCACCAACTGTCAGCATCACGTCAGTCACTNTTCACCATCACAACCACCACTACCATCGCATCAGTCACTACAAAACCAACCACCCCTATCATCGTAACTATCATCACTACGATTACTAACAACTATCATCATCACAATTACTAGCCACCAACACCAAGCATTACCATAACCATCACTACAAACTATTTCCACCATCACTAACAAGCATAAATATTTTATTTTTTTATCAGATAATAAACTTATTTTATTAAATTGATATTTTTTCTAATATTTAATTATTTTTTTATTTGAATTGTATATGTAATGTATTTATAAATAAGTAAAACAGTCTTAATCATTCAGTGTTCAGATCTAGAAACAACATCTAATCATTCAGATGTGCATTCAGATTCAGACATCTTAATCTTAATGAAAACAAATGAAGTCTTAATAGCATGTGATGTATATATTCTGCTACATATATTTAAGTCGTATAAAATTTTAAAAAATCTACTTTGTAACTACAATTGGATTGTCGTTGAAAGTTGATTTTTGTTTGGTTGGACTATTCTGTTGAGTTTAATAATCTTATACAATTTCTATGTAGCAGTTACCGGACACAGTTGATGAGAAATTGTGAACATCATATGTCTGTCATATGAAGAACTTAATCCATTCACTCTTTGTAGTAGACACATTTGATATTACGCAAGAAAATGTTATTAATCTTATCAATTTGATGATTTGAATTTCGATAAATATAGCATTTTGTATCTGTTTATGTGTACTGGAATAGTATAACTTAATTTATACATATAATCCCTTAGAGGCCTTGAACATATTGCAACATTCACTCTTGCCCAGAACATATGAAGAACTTAATCCATTCACTCTTTTCCCGCATTGCAGGGGTACTATACTAGTAATGTTTAAAAGCAAACTAATTTTGCACCCAACTTTTGTTTTGATAATGCTAATTTTGCACCCAACTTGAATGCATTGTAGAAGTTTCAAGAACAAAAAAATAGAGAGTTAGATATTTAAGGGGACCAAATGACATATAATATCCTATGATCGACCAACTGATTCATGCTTTCCAGAGACTTCTCTAATGGCCTCAACAGTGTGTTCTATGATGTGATGTTGATGGGCAAGAGAGTTACCAGGACAATTTAGAGAATACTTAGTCAAAAGCTAAGAGTTGAGGATTCCATTAAACCCAAAAGCATTTGTTTCTATCACCTCTACAAAGTCTGCTGAAGGTAGAAAGACAATCTTGTTCTCATCTGACAGCAAATCAAGTCTATCAAAAAGGTTCAAATTTCAGAGAACGGATGTATTGCTGTAAACAGAACCAACTGAGGAGCTTAACTAACTTTGAGGTCAGTGCTGGTGTGCCTAGAACTGATTTGAGTGGGTAACATAAGTTGCTGGTTGTGAGAACTAAGTCTGGAGTATCTCATATACTAACATATTTCTGTAGAAAGTTTGGATGCTTAATTACCAACTTCCTATTTTAATTTTACATATGGAAGAATGTATGGATGAATGAAGCTAATAAGAGTTCAAACAAATAAAGAACGCAGTGTAATCTGCATCAGGAAGGAATAGAGTAATCTCTCTTCAACAAGGCAACTTTCTCTTTAATAGCAGCAATTGGCGTCTGTATCTTTTCTCACTCCATCACTTACAACAGCTCTCAAAGACCTGAGTTACCTTCTTAAATAGTGGATATTGAGATAATAATACCCAACGAAAGAAAAAAAAAGAAAATGAAACAGCATCAACATTACTAGAGTAAATTTTTTTGAGAAGGAAAAAAAAGCTAATAATCCCCAAAGAAAGAAAAAAAGAAAATGAAAGCATAATCATAACTAGAGTAAAATTCTTTTGAGAAGGAAAAAGAAAAGAAATATACTCTAGTTATGATTATGCTGTTTCATTTTCTTTTTTTCTTTCTTCGTGGATAATTAGAGCAAAATATACTATTTAAGAAGGTATTTTATCACAACTAGAGTACATTGGGAAAGAATATCATTATCTACTGTGGAAATGCCAGATTAATATATAGATATCTTTCGGTTGTAAAAGTTTACGCTTAAAATTCTCAACAACTTTTTTTTTGGAATTTTTTATATTGTTCTCATGTTAAGAAGATGAAAGTAGCAGAAATGAGGATGCTCAGATTTGGACATGTGAAGAGGAGGAGCACAGATGCCTCGTCGAGGAGGTGCGACAGTAATAGGCCTAAGGAGAGGTAGAGGTAGACCAAATAAGAATTAGGGAGAGGTGATTAAATAGGATATGGTACATCCACCTTTTTTTTTAATAAGGTAACATTGTATTCAATCCAAAAACACTAGCATTTGAAGGTGCTGATGGGGTACTTTACAAGCAGATTTCCAGAGACGGTGTACAGGGACTATTTTGTTAGCTTACAATTTACGCATTGCCTGGATTCTACCATATCTCCTACTCCCCCCACTATATCCTGTTTACACCAAAAATACAAGAGACTAAGACGATTCATTTTATTTTCTGAATGGAGCTAGCTCTATCTTCAAACTGTCTTGAAATTCTCTCCTTCCAAATTGTCCCCCATATGCAAGCTGGAATGGACTTCCGTCCGTCTTCCTTTTCCTCTCTTCTTTCAATGTCTTTCCAAAAGTCTAGAGTTGATTTAGGTAACACCCAAGTCACCCCTCGGATACAAAAGAACATGTGCCACAGATTTGCAGTTGTCTGACAATGTAAAAATTGATGACATTGCTTTCGGCATCTTTCTCCATCTTGAGCATATCTGTAGACCTTTCTCTGTAAAGCCTCTTGTGTTAAACAAGCTTTCATTGTATCCAGCTTAAACAAAAGCAGAAACCTTGGTTGAAATTTTGATTTTCGAAATAACTTTCCAAGGCCATGCCTCACATAAATTAATCTTGTTTTTCTCCCAATAAACAGATCTAACAGTGAAGTTCCTTTTCTGCATATCTTCCACACTGGCTTATCTGGTTCATTAGTAGTTCCTGTGAAGGAATTCAGTACTTGTAACAAATCTGTGACTCTCCCTATTTCCCAATCATTTAATTCCCTTCTAAACAACTGGTTCCAACCTTGCTCTGTCCACACTTGTGATATGCTATCATTCTTTTGAAGACTGATAAGGTACAAATTCTGGAAAAGGATTTGTACTCTACTGAGGACATGACTTTAGATAGGATAGTATGGAAGTAGAGGATTAAGGGAAGAAAGTTAGCAGGTACTTGAGCGATTTCTCTCTTTCTTGTGGGAGAGCATAGTTCTAGCTTAGAGTACCTTATTTGCTCCCTCTTCTCCTTTCCAGTGTTATCATTATTATTTTATTATTATCTTATTCTTCAACTTTATGACTACTATTGTTCTTTTGCTTTGGCTATCTTCTCTTAGTATTTCCATCCGAGCTTCTTTCACCTTGTATTTTTCAAGCTTATTTTGCAATGTTTTTTAAACCGAGGATCTATCAAAAATAGCCTCTCTACCTCACAAGGTAGAGGTACGATCTGCATACACTCTACCCACTCTAGACACCACTTGGGGGATCAACTCGGTATGTTGTTGTTGTTCTCATTGTGTTACTTCAATTTCATACATCATAATCTTTTAATCTATAAGTTTTAATTGACATATCTCTTTACACATTGTTTTAGAATGGTTAAACTGAAATTTAAAGCCAAAATAAACATCTTCGCCGACAGAATGTTGTCCAAATAAAAGAAAATAAAGAAACAAATTAACCTCAGTATGTTGGAAACAATTAATGGAAGTATAAAGCTGATAAGTGAATGGTACTGATTTAAAAAAAAGTGAATGGTAGAACTGAAACACCAAAATACTCTTAACACTTTTCACTAAAAAACTGACCCTTGTATAAGTATATAGTAAGCTGAACCTTAGACTCCATAGCTCAGGTGGACTTTCTCCATCGGAGCCGCCTCAATCTCTCTCTTTCTTTCTCTCTTTCCTTCTTCTTTCTTTCTCTTTTTCTGAGGGAGATGGATAACAGAATATATTTTAGAGCAGGGGGGAAATCTTACGACATCACCGAATCAAGGTCCAAGTCTGGTACGACTGGATTGAGAGCTCCAGACATCTTATGAGAAGAATGGTTTTTAGCGAGGGGGCTCTACTATGGTTGTGCAGAAGACTCAACAAAACATCTGAATCAAGGGGAAAGTCCTTCAAATCGTGGTGATGCAGAGACTACTCGACAAACATTTTTATATCATTGAGATTTAATCAGTATGGGAGATTTCTGTCGATCATTAATGTCAAAGGAAAAGACAGCGCAGTAATTATTCTGTCAGAAACATCTTTTCATGAAGGCTGGGGGGTGACCGCCAAAAAAATTGAATCTTTCATCAATAGGAATCCAACAGCCCCAAAGACTTTAAAAGTTACTTGGGAGACAGCCAGTCTGCAGACTCGGGGGAAAAGAAATTACAAGAAAAATAAAAATAAAAAAAAAGCAAATGATCACAGAAGGAAGCAATGGTAGACGCTGGTGCAGAGGTGCTGAGATCTCACTAACATACCGCCAATAAGGATCTTCTTGGAAGATGTGTGGTCGGAAAGTTCTCAGGGGAAGAGGACACACCCATTCGAAATGATGTCAGAAGGTGCGCTCGGCAATCTTGGAGGAGAGCTCAGGGAGTCCAGGGGTATGATATGAATGGATTTGTTCTTATTTGAATTTCAATCCTTAAAAGCAGTGGAACATGTTTTGATGGGTGACTGGTGGAGACAAGGTCGCCAACTGAAGCTTCAATGGTGGACGCCAACAGATGGAACCTTCTGAAATGATTATAGCTTAGACTGGACTTGGATTCGAGTTTTAGGGTTACCTCTCCATTTGTGATCCAGCTCAATGGTAAACAGAAGAGGAGACGGAGTTAAGAAATTACCTGAGGTGGGCCAGAATGAGAGTCAAGGGTCCAGCTGAGAAAATTCCAGCAACCATAGACGTCGCCGATGGAGACATCATATTTACACTACCGATATGAGTCAAAACTCCGGCGACTCATTGAAGAATGGAGGAGGGAGCATGCAGTACACTGGAAGAGAGAAAGGGAAGGGGAAATTGAGGTGAAGGACAGTCAGAACCTACAAGGTATGGAGGAAAGTGACTTGTCGATAAAAGCACAGAGGGGGCAAGCGGGGCAGAGTGAAAGACAAACCCTATGAAGCTGATAGTAGATACATGACTGGCAAAGCGACAGAGAAGGATATTTTAAATGAAGCGGCCAGACTGCACTCTTTAAAAGTTTTGGGCCATAACATGTGGGCCTTTTAAATAGGGGCCTGGATGAAAAGATTTTTAGAAAAGAACAGGAGCCTTTTGTAGGGGAAATTAATAAATGGGGAGACAGAGTAGTAGACAGAGGCAACAACAATACACTCATAAAAGAAACCGACATTTGCATGGAAAGAGAAACAACCCCAACCCCGTTGTTAGCGATGGCATTACAAATTAGCAGGGACGATCCCAGTCAGAAAAACGTCTCACAACTTCCGTTTCCAAGATGTCTGTACATGTAGAAGCAATTGAAGAACAGGGAGACAATAACCAGGTAACTTATTTGGGGGAGCTTGAGCCCATCCAAACAGATGCATCAGGATGTCATGGGGAAATTATGGAGAAGTCGAATTTATGGGTGCAATGCAATATTCTCAAATTAAGTCGGGAATTTGAGGCAGCCTTTGAGGGATGCTCTAAAGAGGCTATTGCTCTACTCACAAAGACTGACCAGAGAAGGGTAAAAGAGAGGTCTGACAGAAAGTGTGGCGCATGTTAGGCACAATCGTCTCTCTAGGTGCATTGTAGCATGTAGCTGTTGTGTTCTTCTACTTGTTGACCAGGAGAAAGAATTGCTACTAGAGATTGAGAAATGGAGCAAAGGTGAGGAACAGGCACTTAGGCACAAAGCCAGAGCCAACTGGACTGAATGTGGTGATGCGAATACCAAGTACTTTCATGCTTAGTGGAAGATGAGAACAAGTCATAATGCAATTAACTCCACCTATACTGAAGCTGGGATTAAGATCACTGATCCGGGCAAGCAGAAGAAGAGTTCGTTTCTGTCTTTTCTGGGCTAGTGGGAGAATGTGCTAATGTACTACCTTCTTTGAACTCTATGACTGTGAGGAAAGGGAGATGTCTCAATGTTCAGCAACAGAGGGACTTGATCAAGGAGATTTCAGAGGAGGAAATATTAGAAGCCATAAGAGACGTGCCAAAAAACAAAGCCCCAGGAGTGGACGAGTGGATGGTTTTCCTATTGAGTTCTTTACTAAGAACTAGGCTACTGTTAAAGAGGAGGTGATGCTGGTAGTCAAGCAATTCTTTCAGACTGGTATTCTCTTACCTACTATCAATATTACTGCTATTACTTTAGTGCCTAAAGTGTCTTCACCTACTAAAGTGAAGGACTATAGGCCAATTGCTTGTTGCACTACCTTGTATAAGATTATTTTCAAAGTCATCACTAGAAGACTTAACCCTATTATTGTTATTTTGGTTGGCTGTTTCCAATATGCTTTTGTAGAAGGAAGAAGCATTATTGATAATATATTATTTAGCCATGAAATATTCAAATGTTACAATAGGAAGGGAATCTCTCTAGGTGTGTCTTGAAAATCTTAGGAAAGCTTATGATACACTAGAGTGGGGTTTTCTAAAGCCGCTTCTGGTGGACTTGGAGTTCCCTGCTAAATTCATTTCTTGGATCATGGCTTGTGTGACCACTGTTTCTTATTCCCTTTTGTTGAATAGGGGACTTACAAGGCCTTTCAAAGATAAAAAGGGCATTAGGCAAGGTGATCCTATGTCTCCTTACCTCTTTGTGTTGGCCATGGAGTTCTTGGGAAGAGAATTGGGTAAACTCACTGGTAGTGGTGACTTTAACTTCCACCCAAGATGCAGGAAGCTAGAGAGTATACATATATGCTTTGCAGATGACCTATTTATGTATTGCAGGGCTGATATGATATCTGTCAAGTTGCTGAATGCAGCTTTCACAAGATTCCCTGAGGCTAGTCTTCAAGCAAATTTAGATAAAAGTTCCTTGTATATAGTAGGTATATCTGAGCATGTCAAGCAGGAGATATTACAGGAATTGGGATATATTGAAGGTTCTATGCCATCCAGATATCTGGGGGTCCCCCCTAGCTGCCAGGAAACTGAGTGTCAATCATTACCTTCCACTGATTGAAAAGATAACTGCTAGAGTCATTTGCTGGCCTGCAAAGTTATTATCTTATGTAGGTAGATTACAATTGGTGAAGTCAGTCGTCTTTGGAGTGCAAGCTTACTGGACACAAATCTTTATTATCCCAAAGAAAGTGCTAAAGGCAATTGAACAGATCTGCGGAACCTTTGTATGGACAGGTTCAATCACCATATCAAGGAAAGCATTTCTCCTGGAATACAATATGCAACCTTCATCAGCTGGTGGTTTGAATATGATCAATCTATACATTTGGAACAAGGCAGCCATATTAAAACACCTGTGGGATATAGCTAGGAAGGACTGTTATGGATCCAATGGGTTCATAGCTATTATCTAAAGGATAGAGAGATGGAAACTATCCTAATACCTAGGAATGAATCTTGGGTAGTTAGGAAAATAGTGGCAGCAAGAGACTTGATACTTCAGGGACAAAGAGGGAGAGGGACACTGTATGATGCTTTGGTGGTAGCTCAGAAAGGGGGCAAGTTTGCAATTCGGAAGATGCATATTTCCCTCTTACCTCAGTATCCAAAAGTTGAATGGAAGAGCCTTATTTTACAACATGCTATTCACCCAAGGAACAAATTTATACTATGGCTTGCTATTCATCAGAGACTAGCAACTGTGGACAGGTTGTTGAAGTTTGGCATTCAAGTATCACCTGATTGTGCATTCTGTGGCAGGACTTTGGAGACCTTTCAACACTTGTTCTTTAAGTGTCATGTTACCAGAGACTTATGGCAAACGTTATGTGGCTGGCTGGGCTTTCAGAGGACAGTGCAAGACTGGAAAACTGAAGTAAAGTGGATTTGTTTACTAGCTAAGAAGGACATGGGAATGGCTGAGGTATCTAGCTGTCTGTTTGCTATGATGGTGAATGTGATCTAGAGAGAAAGGAACCAGCTCAGATTCCAGAAAAGAAGATCCAGTATTGAGCAGTTGGTGAAAGAGGTGGTTCTGCATATACATATCAGAGGGCAAACCAGAGCCAAGTGGAAGAATACATTGCAGAAGCTAAGCAACTTTCCTTGATTATAGTCTGTAATAGCATTATAGATTTGTAATAGTTTTGATATGATCTTGTATGATGCATTGGTAANAGAGACTCAGTTCTTAGGCATTGCCAGAAATTTTTTGATAGAGTCTCTTTTGTAATAGTTTTGATATGATCTTGTATGATGCATTGGTAAGAATTGCACAGCGTAGTTGAGGTTAGCAGTTAGTCAATACACTGCTCAGGTTTGATTGTACAGTTTTTTTGATATGGAATGAATGCATACAGTTTACTCAAACAAAAAAAAGGGTAAGAGACAATACCAGCAATTTCAATGGAACAAACTGGGGAAAATCAAATGGTC
The DNA here is from genome assembly GCA_018107945.1 of Datura stramonium. Classification (NCBI taxonomy): domain Eukaryota; kingdom Viridiplantae; phylum Streptophyta; class Magnoliopsida; order Solanales; family Solanaceae; genus Datura; species Datura stramonium. The sequence goes on from JACEIK010005607.1 coordinate 92,379, forward strand.
CCCAAGGAGTTGAGAAATTTGATTTTTGACGTGAAATTTAAAACTGGGGAACCAAGAAGTGAATCAAAGAGTATGGGGAGGAAGCTAATAACATTGTCATGAAGCTAAAAATTCTATCCTGGAATGTCAGGGGGTTAAATAGGGATAGTAAAAGAAGACTAGTGAGGAGTAGGATTCAACAATGGGGGGCTGATCTCTATGTATTGGTGGAGACAAATTTGAGCCGGCAGTGGGAGAGCTACTTCAGCAAATACGGGGAATAGATGGGTGGAGGGTGCTTGGATAGAAGCCAGACGCAGTAGTGGTGGTATTTTTATTTTGTGGGATATAAGGTGTTGGAGAGGGGAAGTAGTGGAGAGAGGGGGAAAAGTTTAACTTGCAAGATCAGTGGGATAATCAGGATATTTCCTGGTAGATCACAACAGTTTATGCTGATTGTGGGAGGAATGAGAGGAGGAAGTTGTGGGAGGAAATAGGAGCTATGAGGAGGTTGTGTGAGGGACCTTGGATTGTGTGTGGGGATTTCAATGTCACAAGATTTCCAACAGAGAGAACTGACTCCAACAGGTTAATGGTAGCCATGGCAGAATTTTCAGAATACATCAATGAGCTGGAACTGGTGGATCCCCCCTTTATTTGGGGGAACATACACACGTAGAGGAGGAGCAAACCACAGATGTGCCTCTAGGATCAACAGATTTCTATACTCATCTATTTGGGATGACATGTTTCAGCATATGAACCAGAGTACTCCACCCAATTTGGGGTCTGACCACAATCCAATTATGCCAGAATGTGGAGATTGGTCTTTCAAGAAGACATATTTTAAGTTTGAAAAATGGTGGCTGACAGTAAAAGGTTTCAGAAACAAGGTGCAGGAATGGTGACCTCTTTTGAAGTAAGAGGAAGACTAGATTTCAAGTTAGCCTCAAAACTGAGTCTCCTGAAAAAGAAACTCAAAGAACCGAGCAGGCAGAATAGAGGGAACTGGAGGGAAAGGAAAAGTCAAGTTCTGCACAGGTTGGCAGTTTAGAACTCATCCAAGAACATAGAGCTTTAATTGAAGATGAGCAGCTACAGAAGGCCCACTTAGCCAGATACGAGGAGATATCATGGAGACAAAGGTCTAGAGTGCAAATGGATTAAGAGTGGTGACAAAAACACAAAATACTTCCATAGACAGGCCTCAACACATAAAAGAATCAATACAATTGACACCTTGTTGATTGATGGAGCTTGAACTACTGAATCTTTGGCTATTAAAACTCTATTATGAATTTCTATCAGAACCTCTACAGGGAAACAGAAAGCTGGAGACCAAGCTTGAATATTCAGGGGGGGTCTCAAGGATAACAGTGGAAGAACGGGATTGGCTAACTAGACAGCTTGAGGAGGATAAAGTGTTGGATGGGATAAAATTGTGTGTTGTTGAAAAGATACCTGGTCCAGATGGCTACACAATGAATTTCTTCCTGATATTCCGGGAAATGCTGAAGGAGGATAAGATGCAAACATTTTAGAATTTCCAACCACAACAGATGTTTGAAAAAAGTTTCAATACCACATTTATAGCATTGATTCCTAAGAAGGCTGGGGCAATTGAATTCAGGGACTCCAGACCTATCAGTCTAATTACTGGAGTCTACAAAATTATTGCTAAGGTACTAGTAGAAAGGCTAAAGAGAGTGGTGAGAAAATTAGTCACTAAATATCAAATGGCTTTTATCAAGGGGAGACAAATTATGGATGCTGCCCTCATAGCTAGTGAATGCATTGACACAAGAACCAGAGGAAAAGAGCCAGGAGACCAGGAGTTATGTATAAGCTAGATATTGAAAAGCTTATGATCATCTCAACTGGAATTTTCTAATTAGCACTTTGAGACAGATGGGTTTTGGAAGCAAGTGGTTAAGATGGATGGAGTTCTGTATTAAAACTACTAGGTTCTCTATTTCTAGCAAAGTAATCATAGCCCTGGATACCTAGGAGAAACTTTTTATGGCAAGGAAATAAAATAGGCAAAGGTTTCAACTTGGTGAAGTGGGAAAAAGTCCAACAAAGTAGAGGGTAGGGAGGTTAGGGGGTCAAGAATTTAAAGCTGCTGAATAAAAATCTCCTCATGAAATGGCTATGGAGATATACCAGGAAGACCAGCCTTTGTGGAAAGAGGTGATCCAACACAAATATGGACAAGCTGAACAATGATGCACAAATTTGGTGACACATACTTATGGAGTGGGGGTATGAAGAACAATTAGAGCTCTTTGGTGGGCTATGAAGGCAGATACAAATTACAAGGCGGGTAGAGGCCACAAGATCCTATTCTGAAAGGAGAATTGGAGTGGATAGGGGTCATTGAGGTTCTCAATATGCACCAATCCTGAAGCCAAAATAGAAGAGATATGGTCCTCTCAAGGATGGATCTAAACTTCAGAAGAATGCTAAATGATTGGAAATAGCAAGGGTAGCAAAGCTGTTGACAACAATTGGGGCCTTCCAAGGAACTACTATGGATCAGATAGAATGATATGAAGACATCATCAGGATGGACCGTTCTCAGTGAATAGAGTGTATAAAAAGGGGATGGATGAAGCTACAGGGAAGACAACAAGGCACTAGAAGTATGGTGGAAAAGTGTGGCACCACCCAAGGTAAAATGTTTCACCTGGCTAACAATCAAAGGAGCTCATTTGACCCATGAAGCACTTCAGAGAAGGGGAATATACTTGGCTTCGAGATGCTCATTATGCAAGGAGGCCTTAGAGACGTACAACCACCTCTTCCTACATTGCAGAGTTACAACACAAAATATCGACATTATTTATTACTTTGGCTAGGGTGAACTGGTCTATGCCAGAACATACGGCAGATCTACTAAGTTGTTGGATTAGGAGGGGGATAGCAAGAGCCAAAAGAGATGGTGAAAGACAGGACCAGCTTGCATCTGGTGGAATATCTGGAAGGAAAGAAATGATAGGATATTTGAAGGCAAAGAAAGCTCCATATAGAAGATCAAGTGGAGAGTCATCACTTCTTTAGGTTTTTGGTGTAAAGAGCAAAGAGTAGAAGAGGAAGTTCAATTAGTGGACTATATAGGACTTTTATAGTTATCTCAGTAAATTGTAAATTTTTGGAGGTGGTCAGCGTAGCCCGTAATGGAGGAATACAAAGTTACAAGTTATCAAAAAAAAAAAAAGTATATAGTAAGCTGAGTTTTCTCTATAGAACTCCAATTAAGGAGACAATTCCCAAGCTGCTATAGGCCTTTAAACAAGAGTTTTTCTCTTAAGCCTAATGAAAAACCAAAGAATATGGACAATCGGATGTTTAGCAATAAGGCAACATGTCAGACTTCAATCAAGAGAGAATTTGCACACCAAATTAACAAACGTTTTTCAGAACAATAATAACATTAATAAGACAACTTGATGCATCAGTGTCTGACACTTGAACATAGACAGTAAGCTGCCTATATTGTATTATCGTAGTGATGCTCTTAGTGATATTAACAATAGCAGCATAAGTATGTAAGGAAAAATATGGCATGTTTAAGTGGTGAAGTAAATTCAACATACTTGTCTTCAACAACTGACGTCCCCTCAGCAAAATATGCTGCAAGGCGAGATTTACCAAGCTTTGTTTTTGCACAGAGCAGTATTCCTGGAACATTCTGTAATAGAATTAAGAATGTTCTTTCTCGCTTGATTTCAGAAGAACAAAAAAAGGAACAAAAACTGTTACATGAAATTTTTATATTGCATGACGCCTCGACTTTGTATCGGTTATTAGATCTCGGAAATAAGATCATGATTAGACTCTACTGTCAGATCCTATTAAGAAAGAGGGAAGAAATTCACATTTATTGAAAAGTAAAATGGTAAAATAGATTTCTGCTGATTTTGACTAAAACTAGGCAATAATAACGGGTTTCCATGACAGAGCACAATTAAAGGTCCACCTGTTGGAAATTATATGCAAAATACCATGGAGAGTTTTTTCTAAGATGGACTTGTATACTGATTTTCAGATCATGCAGATATTCAAGAGTTCAGTTGGGAATCCAACAATCATGAAACTAATTGGTACATTGAATGACAATTAACATTTCAGGAACAAAAACAATTGCAGAAACCTACCAGCATTCTCTTGTTGCTGGAAATCAATATATTCATACTTATTCATCAAAAAATTACAAAAACCATATCATTATCACTTTGATTCAATGTTGTCCAGAATTGGTTGTATTTCTGTCTTCTTTGCAGGATGGAGGTAAAAGATAGGTACAATTTTAATATTTTATTATATGTATATCTAGTAATTTTGTTTACTAATTTGAATTAAAAAATACTCTACTACCATTTATGACAGGTTTATGTTTACTAATTCAAATTAAAAAATACTCTACTACCTTTTGTGACAGGTTTATGTAATTCTGTTCTTTTTAAATGAAGGGACATGACACTAAATGAAAGATTACCCATCTTACAAATTATACCCAGAACACAAATTCATTCTTTGTTCTATCAGTGTAGTTGGAGCAGAAATTCATGTACGGATGTACCTATATAACTCACCTGATGTACCCCTTCCTAGGCGATGAACTGGGACTGGATGTGTTTCTTGACAACCTGATGAAGTGGTTGTCAGCTTGAGTGCATGCCACTGGAGTTGTGTCAAGACGGTCCGCTGCTGGTACAACCCTCCAGGAAGAACTTGCAAACCAGAAGGTTTATTTACAGCAATCTGAAAAGTGAGAATACATAACATGAATATACCTTTAGCCCATATAGGATAGTGTGAAAAATTCTCTAGCAGCTATGCTACATTATGCTCTTTCTTTCACTTATATTTTCTTATGTATACACACACATACATACATATAAATACTTCATTCTCTTTATATATCCACTCACAAGATTTCCAACTGCAAGGCTTCTTTATTTTAACTTGTCCCTATTTAGAATTTTCATTCAAGATCAGAATTGGGCCTGTAAAAAGAAGATCTGTGAGTTTACAACAACTATGCCTCAATTACAAACAAGTTTGGTGACTATATATATCCTTTATATCCATTCCATTCATTTGGGTTTATTCCAATACTGGAATTTTCCTACAGATTATCTAAAGGGATTCTCTAAATATCGCATTTATCCATGCACTGACATACAAATCTCTAACCAAACTAAAAGGAATCCTGGCGAACACCAATCATTATATAAATGTAAAAACAATGATTAAACCTTTATTCCAAACAGTTTGCATTGCTTATGGATACTTTGCTTCCATTGTGTTTTTTTTTCCCTAGTTACATCCACATGGATATGAAGGGATTGCAGGTCTCTATTGAGACAATGTCCGTTCATTTGATTTTAGATCTACCTTGTTCTTTTTAACACCTTTAGTCATCCTAGTGTGTGGTATATGAACTACTCTCACTGTCCCAATTTATGTGGCACACTTTCCATTTTAGTATGTCCCAAAAAGAATATCACCTTTCTATAATTAAAAACGATTTAACTTTAAATTTTCATTTTTGTCCTTAATGAAATGATTTATAGCCACACAAATATCTAAGATTTGTTTTAGAAAACAAATTTTTAAAGTCTTCATTTCTTTCTTAAACTTTGTGCCAAGTCAAACAGTGTCACATAAATTAGGATGGAGGAAGTAGTATATTTGGAGGTCTACTTAGGATATACAACCAAACACTTGAGCTGCTTGCACCTAATGTTGGATGTGATTATTTGTTATCTTTTCTAATGTTGTATGATTGCATATCCATCTTAATATTCGCATTTCTACGATACTCATCTTATAGATATGTTAGACTTGAGAGACCCTACATCCACTCACATATGACATTGTTGATCTCACAATAGTCCTATAGCTTACATTCCCCTAAAAGGCTAAACCTAAAAATCTGAATTCTTTGCATGTAGAGTCCATAATCCCATCTAATTTTACATAAACTTCATTATTATGCATATATTCTAACTTCTACTTACCGTAAAACTCTTGCTATCTAGAATGTTTCTCCATAAATCATAATTCAAACTTCCGATTGACCCTTTCTTATATACTATTGGTTAGCTTATCTATAACTAGGATAAACGAGTATAGACAGAAAATGGATCACCGATATAAACATTCGGTTATGATAACATCTTGACTAGTTTTATGCTAGTCGTCAACCTACCTATGAGTTTATAACTTCTCCCAAAGAAGCAAAATAAGGTAATGTGAGACATAAACATCCAAAGCTCAGAGATAAATTATCCCTTAGTAAAGAGATCACGTCACTTAACAGGATTTTGCAGAAGATCAAAGGAATAGCAATAAAGTTTGAGAACCACAGAATCTAACAATGTGGTTTCTCTAAGTTTTGCCTGTTAAACCAAGTTCTCTTAGAAAACCTCTTGAAAAGATAGTTAGCCAGCATTTTGCCACAAACAGAAGGAAAATGGCGATGATTAATTTACCAAGTACTCATCTTCAAACAGTACTTCTAACAAGTAAGGTGCATCAGGTTCTCTCCAAGGAAGGCGATGATATACTAGTTCAGCACCTGCTCTGCACATCCAAAAACTACACTTCAGATATTTTGAATTACTCAAAATATGTAGGTTAAATCTTGCAAAAAAAAAAAATCATTATACAGAAGTGACCTGAGTTCTGTATTTGATAAGGTAACAACTTTACCATCAATTGTTATCTGTAATAATTAAACATGACCAAACTTCATTCATAATCTCAAAATACTCCATGTGCATTAAACACCAAGCTTAACCATTTTCTTGATGAACTAACCTGTCCATTTTGAATTCTCTGCAACCAACTGCTTAACAGTTCAATCTGAATCTTCAATAATACAAGAAAAAAAATAAAAGAGCTTTGCACAAAAGATCGGAAGTTGATAAGCTTACCCTTGTAAAGGAGCTGAATTTTTGTACTTTCTGAAATAGAATTCGATCAGTGTAAGACCTATTAATTTTGCAAGAAGTCTACAATTAAAAAAAAAAGAGTTGGTCGGAAAAAAGAGTTTATTTAGGTAAATACAGGGCGAGGAAAAGCAGGAAGACCAGCATCGATGGGTCGGACAATGTCATGGTAGGTTAATCCGTCATTACGCTCTGGCCACGGCAGTCCAAAGTAGGCCGTCACCGCCGCTGACGGCAGCGAAGCAAGTTCTGCTCTTTTCGACATTCCTAACTCTGAAGTAGGGAAAATATCGCCGGAAGCAACGAAGGGATATTTTCCGAAAACACTATTGTTAAACAAATTATCATATTCTACTATCCTATCCTGAATCTTGAGAACAATGAGGTAACAAGATGTTGATTGAATAAAAATTATACCATTTAATATCAAATATTATATTATATTCATATGGTCTATATTTCTATAAATTATTAGATGAGGATCGACCCGCATTTGCGAGTCCAACGGTTTAAAATTTAAAATAATTTTATTTTATATTATGTGTTTGTAATTAATAAATTAATAATAAATTTCATAAAATATTTTAATTAAATCAGGTATAAAAACTTCACGATCACAAATATGCATGACTGATATTCAAGTTGTAAAAAATTAATATTACCCAATATAGGTGTTGACCAGAATTAATTAAAGAAAAGAGTGATGATAATTTTCGATCTTCTCTTGCAACTTAATGTAGTCAGGCAATATGTTTTGCCATATAAATTTTTAAAATATTTCATTTATTTTTCTTGTACGTCTGTAGCTATTTAAACTAGTTCCATTTATTTTTCTTGTACGTCTATAGCTATTTAAATTAACTCTCTCCCTTGATAATGCGACTTATGGTAGAAAATCAAATATCGCGACATTTTCACAAATGCATAAAAACTACAACTTATGCTTACATCCTTGACTCGAATTATATTGCTAACTCATAGATCTTAGCGATATATTTCATTTCTCTACATCTTTCAATTACTTTCAAGCTTGAGAAAATACATAAGGAAAATATTGGCTTCAATTAGAGCGTTGAACTATTTTCATCAGAGTAATTATGAACGCGACAATTCTGAAATATTAAATTTCAAAAGAGAGGAATTTTAGATAATGTTATAAAAGGTGATTTCAATATTAAATTGCATTAGCGGTTGTTTAATTATTCTTTTAAAAATAAATAATCATTATTATTTTAACCTAAGTATGATTGAGAATGATAACGGAAATTACACTTGATAATAAAGTGTCTTCTTATTTCTATAAAATCAAACAATAACTTATAACTTGTTTAAGTTGTCACAAATGATGTCATACTTGTTTTATTTTGATGTCAAATAAATAGACTGTATCAAATAATTAACTAAAATCAATGATAATTTTTCACGTTGTATTTGAAAATTTTACAAAAAGTAGATTAAAATTATAACATGATAAAACACGAAAAAAAATATAGCTTTGAAAAGTCAAAATGTACCACATTATTCTTTATAACATGTTAAAACACGAAAAAAATATATAGATTTAATTGAAATGATCTTATACACGATAAAATCAAGAAAAAAATTTAGTACAATAAGCAAAGAGAGCTTTCAAAGGGATTTACATGCATGGTGAGACAATGTACTAACTCAAACAAAGAGAACCCCAAAATTACTAACAAAGATTAAC
>JACEIK010005608.1:76859-91592 GCA_018107945.1 Datura stramonium
GATAGAAATATACCTGAAAGTCGTATTAGTCAAGTGTGGAATCGGTTTTGTATGGCGAGAACATGAATTTCTTCTTATCACAGAAATGTAGGTGGAAGGTACATTATTCTTAAGTTGGGTTAACTACAAGAGTTTTAATCCATAGGCATAAGTTCCGACTAGCAACCAGAGAAAAGATGAACCATGTTATATCGATAATTAATTTCTTTACATGTTCATTTTAGCTTCAGCATGCTCACATTCATAGCTCAAACTCACTTGTATATTTGTTTTAGCCTTAGTATAGAATTAGATCACAAAATATAAAAAAATTTCTTTACATTGTTGTCTGCATTTTTAGAGTTACAGTAAATTGACACTTGAGGTGATTTTGCCCTGTAGTCCAGTTGCTATAGGATCGATACTTGGCTTACTTGAGCCACTTACTACTTGTTCGACTACGTGCACTTGCGTGTAGTCATCCAGACAGCCGAACAACAGCCTCTCCCACTAGTAGATGCTCCTTATGGAGCTGAACGGGCTGGAGTTGCTGCTGTCCTAGTGGTCTGTGCACGACCACTATCATCACCCTGTCTAGCATATGGGCACGCTCGGCGCATGTGTCCAGGTCTACCACACCCAAAACAGACATCTGAACCAGCAGGCACTCCTCGGTGTGACTCTTTCCGCACTTCCCGCAGGCTAGAGAGGTATATTCTAACTGAGTGCCCCTCTGATCCCTCGACCCTAAAGCCCTGCTCCTATGATCACCCCTAGGACTGGATGGCACACTAGCTGATGATGATGCTGGTGCTAGTGACCTCTACTGAAATTGTGGACGGCAGCCGCCGCCAGACCTCTGATGTGAAAACCCACGACTATCAATTCGAGCCCTCTTTTCCTCCCTCTCCCTTGCATGAGCCGCCTCCATCTGCTGGGTGTACAACGCTATGCGAGAAAATTCCATATCCTGGTGGAGCATAGCAGTCCTGCAGTCCTTGTCTAGATAACCGGCCACACCATGAACAAATCGGCTCATCCGCACCCTCTGATCCATCACCAACTCTAGGGTATATTTCGATACACGAGTGAACTCAATCGAATACTCTAGCACTGACATCTTTCCTTGCTTGAGGTTAACAAACTTAGCTGCTTTCAACTCCCTCATTTCCCAAGGGAAGAATCTGTCAAGCAAAGCCATGTGGAACTCATTCCAACTGATAGGGCCTGCTCCCGCTATTCTGTTGTCCTTCCATTGCTTATATAAAATATGAGCGACCTCCTTTAGCTGATAAGAGGCCAATCCCACACACTCCCCATTTATCACTCCCATAACTTGAGTGACCTTCAGGATCCCCACAATGAACTCGTGTGGGTCCTCATCCACCTTCGACCCTGTGAACTCAGGAGGGTTCATCCTCAAGAAGTATCTAATCTGAGTCGCTGCCACATTGCTATTCTGTGGAACCTGCGCAACAGCCTGTTGTTTGACCTAAGCAGTCAAGGCCTGCGCCAACATCTGAATCGCCGCCTGAAACTCGACGTGCGCAGCTGGCTATGGTGCCTGGGGCTCCAGAATAGGTGGGGTTGCTGATTCCCATGATCATTTTCATCTTCGTGGCCTTCATCATTTCCATTCCTCCTTCCGTTCATTCTTATCAGAGCCATAATTCTGCAATCGCGAATTGCACGAGTTAGAAGGATGGAGAGACTTTTCATCGCTCGACGTAGAACATGAAAGAAGGGGGTATTTCCTTAAAATGTTTAGTAGCCTCTTCATCATAGGTGTGGCTCGCTTCATAGACATGAAAAAGACTCTACCTAACGCGGCTTTCGGACACCCTAGGACACTTCAAACCTATTTCCTTGATACAAAGTTTGTCATGACCCGAACGTACACCCAGATCGTAGACACGGAACAAGGGACCCCGAGGGACCCCAAGTCGACCCATGGCTCATGCATACAACTCATCTCATTCAATTAAGAGGAACGATAATCATAAAGATATAGAGGAAATGTACTCATAACATAGCATCAGGAAATACGAAATGTTTACACAGCTGAATACTACATACTTGTCTGAAAGCATCTAAAACATGATATGGGGTGATGGGAAAACATCCCCAACTAACCCGACCAATGCGGAAACATAAACAACATGAATTTCAGTAAACAACCCTCGGAATATGAGGACTCACCAACGAGCTGAAAGCGTAAGCTGAGACGAACTAAAGGTGAGGATGAGCCTGAGATCCGAACCCTATATCATGAAACGATACATCTTAGAAAGCATGCGGTCAGTACGTGGAATGTACTGAGTATGCAAGGTAAGTAAAACGGACATTTTAAAAGTAAAGTAAAACTCATAAATAGACAGAGGAGGAGGACATCATGCTTCTTCATAACAATAATAAGGCTTAAGGCTTTCAAATCATTCATAATTGTTCATTTTCATAATCGTAAGAAAACTTTATCAAAACATAACTTGAGCCAATAACATAGACATAGCAATGCATAAAACATGTGGAACAATGGGAGGACTCGTCATAACCGACACCATCATGGTAGAGTCTTTCATGATGCCCCACTGTCTCACTCAAGTGGGAAGAGCCGACCCTAACTTGCCAGGAGAGGGTCGTGCATAGTGAGTTATATCACATTTGAGGGAATCATTATCATAACATCATAACATTTACAACCCACGGTGGCACGTGGTTATGAGACACCGGCATAGTCCTTTGAAGGTCGGGCTGCTCGGTGCTAGACACGGCTCTCAAAAATATGCATATAGGCTCATACATAAATCATTAACATCATGCATAAATATTCGTTGGCTAAGATATAACATTTATCATCATTGATCCCCTTTTAAAACATTCTTAGCCACGAATCAAGGCCCTTTTTATCGGCCAACATCATAAATTGATAAATCATGAAATTCATTTCATAAATCATAAATCGTTCTGCATCATGTGCGCATTTCCCAATACTTCTTAATACTCAATTTCTTCAAAAATATGCTCATAAACATGGGTAACTTGGATTCATGCATTTTCATGATCAATAAACTCAAAATAATAAATATTCATCATAAATCATATCTTCGATGAACTTTCATAGATGGGCAATTTAGATTTTAAAAAGATTGAAACATGGATTAAAGGAAATAATAATAAAACCTGCCCATCATTCATATTTCCATGAATAAAACTCAATTAAAACATACTCATAAAGAAAAATCACATTAACATGTGAAATTTTGAATAAGAGAATTCATGACTTCAATCGAAATTGGGCATGGGTGGGGAAGAATTCGACCCATTTTAGAATCCTACATACCTGGGAATAGATGGACTTCAGGTTTCTTGAACAACCACCAAGAAATTTGAAGAAAATTTTGGGAAAGAAGGCCTTAAATCTTCCAAATCCTCTCCAAAATCTTTGCATGAGAATAAGCATTCAATGGGGGCTTAAATCCTCTTATCACACTCAGAAATTATCCAAAACGATATAGTTTAGGCCTTAGGAACTTAGGAAGTTACAAAAACACCCTCATTAAAACGCAGGAAATTTCTGGTCACCAGTCCTCACGAGGGACCTAATGGGTCGTTGCCACAAGGCATGACTCATTACCTCGATCCGTTGAGTCCACTACCCAAAACTCCAAGGGAACCCCAGGGGAGACCTCATGAGTCGTGAGGTTAGACCACGACTCGTGGTCACCTTCTGTGGCCTACACTGCCCATCCCCATCTTAAAAAACCTCCAGGGTTGACCACGGGTGACCTCATGAGTCGTGAGGTCTGACCACGACTCGTGGTCACTCCTAACGACTCACCTCATGAGTCGTTCTGTGACTGGTGTGAATTTTCAGTTTTTCTCCGTTTTCACTTTCGGGTTTGATCCTTGGGTTCCCGAGGTATAACATGGACCAATAAACTGAATTCTGAATCTGAATGATAATTGGGAGGTACTACTGACACCTCGGAAAATTCTTTAGTCAAACTGATCAGTTGACATTTTCTGACTTACACTGAGAATTCTAACATACATACAAATACTAAATTGACAAGAGTTTGATTGAGATTTAATGCTACTAACAACAAGAGAGTTACCAACACTGATGAAATAAAGCAAAAATTTGATATTCACGCACTAATGCAGATTTCAAGATTTTCTAGTTCAAGAAATAGGGCTAAATTTCACTTCACAAGATTTAGCATCATTTCCATTACAAACTGGTGGGAAATATCTATAATTACCATGGAATAATAATTCACATGATTTAGACAAAGTATGACTAGAAATTTCTTCACATTAAGTAATTTCAGGGCTACATCTGATAGAGAGAAATAAAGAGGAATTTGGGGACACAAGGGAAGAACTATTCCCTTGTTGAATTCCCATCTACCTAGTGAAATGCCCAAAGAATTCCTTAAGGAATTGAGAAGAAAAGATTGCCCTAGATCTTTCTCTGAAAAACTCTAGGAGAAGATCTACGATATGTTTTCTGAAGGTTTGAGTGGGGAATGAGGAAAGAAACCGTTTAACCCCACTAATAAGTCTTAAATTATGTTTAAAACGACGTAGTTTAAAGCTTAGGAGGGTAGGAAATTACTGAAAGGCCCTTGAAAACTATCAGGAAAAAACTGATTGTCAGTCCTCATGGATGACCTAACGGGTCGTGGTCACACCTGTGGTCACCCAAACACCAAAATTCAAACTAAACTCCCAGACCTTACCACGAGTCAGTTAACGAATCATGGTCACTCCCCATGGGTCACAGAACGATTTGTTCTGTGATCTGGTGCAGATTTTCCAATTTTCTCTAATTTACATCCCTGGTCTAGTCTTTGAGTTTTTGGGGCACTATAATATCTCCCCCTTGGGAACATTCATCCTCGAATGTTGGAAAACACACAGGAAAGCAGAGAATGGCAATCTTTATACCCAAAACCTGATAATGAAAACTAAAAGCTAGCAGAATGACTATCTTTGATCTAAATCACAAGTCTGAACTAAATTCACTAATCATGCACATGTTCATTTACATGAAACAAATTGAAACATATGAACTAAAAGCAGTTTTAGGAAGGGAGTTGATACCTTGAACTGAAACTGAGTCGGAAGGGAACAAATGGGGGTATCTGGCCATCATATCCACTTCAGCCTCCCACATAGCTCCCTCAACATGTTGATTTCTCCATAAGACTTTGAATAAAACTATCTCCTTGTTCCTCAGCTTACAAACCTGACGGTCAAAGATTTGGACTGGGACCTCCTCGTATGAGAACTATCTTTCACTCCCACGCTGTCCAATGGCACAGTTGAAGTTGGATCACTGATGCACTTCTTCAATAGTGATGCATGGAATACTGGGTGCACAAATGCCAGTTCTGAAGGTAATTCTAGCTCATAAGCTAGTTTGCCAATTCGCCTCAAAATTTTGTAGGGTCCCACATATCTCAGGCTAAGATTTCCGTGGGTGAAATTTTCAGATAGACCCAGCCATCCACAGCGAACTCCAATTCTCTTCTCCTCACATCAGCATAAGATTTCTAACGGCTCTAAGCTATTTTCAATCTTTCTCTAATGAGTTGTGCTTTCTGATAGCTTCATAAATCGAGTCTGGCCCGATTATAGTAGCTTCCACAATTTTGAACCATCAAATTGAGACTTGAAACTTCTACCATACAATGCCTCAAATGGGGCCATCTGGATACTTGAGTGATAACTATTATTGTACGCAAACTCGATAAGAGGCAAGTGATCATCCAAAATGCCCTTGAAATCAATCGGGCACGCTCTCAACATATCTTCTAGGGTCTGAATAGTCCGCTCAGCTTGCCCATCTATTTGCGGGTGAAAAGCAGTGCTGAGCTTGACCTGGGTACCAAGTCCTTTCTGAAAAGAGTTCTAGAATTGCGAGGTGAATTGGGTACCTCTTTCTGAGATGATGGATAATGGAACCCCATGAAGTCTGACCAACTCCCGGATATAAAGCCTAGCATAATCCTAAGCTGAATCTATAGTTTTAACTAGGAGGAAATGTGCTAACTTAGTCATCCAGTCTACTATTACCCAGATGAAACAATGTTGCCAAAGAGTTCGAGGTAAACCCGTAATAAAGTCCATGTTTACTTATTCCCACTTCCACGTAGGTATGCTGATATCTTGGGTCATACCTCCCAGTCTTTGGTGCTCTACTTTCACTTGCTGGCAGTTCGGGCACTTAGCTACGAATTCGGCGATGTCTCTCTTCATGTCGTTCCACCAGTAAATATCCTGAAAATCGTGGTACGTTCTAGTAGCACCAAGGTGGACGGAGTACCTCAAACTGTGTGCTTCAACCAATATCTGTTGTCTCAAATCACCGACATCTGGTACACACAATCTACCCTGGTAACAGAGCACACCATCTCCCCCTTTGGAGAAAGCCTCAACCTCCTTCCTGAGAACCGTTTCCTTAAGTTTAAGTAAAATGGGATCTTCATCCTGTGTGGAATTAACTTCAACAACCAAAGAGGAATCTTACCCGCGTTGCATCACCACTCCACCCTCAGTTGAGTCAACCAACTGCACCCCTAACCGAGCTAATTTGTGAATGTCCTGCACCAATTCCTTTTTGCCTTCCTCAGCATGAGCCACGCCACCCATAGACACTCTTCTTAAGGAATCAACCACAACATTGGCTTTGCCCGGGTGATATAGCACGCTCGTATCATAATCCTTCAGGAGCTCTAACCATCTTCTCTAACAAAAATTTAGGTCCTTCTGACTGAATACATACTAAAGACTCTTGTGATCAGTGAAAACATCCACGTGAGCCCCGTACAAATAGTGTCTCCATATTTTTAACACAAATACCACCACTGCCAACTCCAAGTCATAAGTTGGATAATTCTTCTCATGAACTTTGAGTTTTCTGGAGGCGTAGACTATCACCTTGCCCTGCTGCATTAGAATGCAACCGAGTCCAACTCTGAAAGCATCGCAGTATACTACAAACCCATCTGATCCTTTGGGTAGGGTCAACATTGGAGCGATAGTGAGTCGAGTTTTTAACTCCTCGAAACTCTTCTCACACACATCTGACCACTGAAATTTCACCTTCTTCTGAGTCAGTCTAGTCAATGGAGATGCTATAGAAGAAAAACCTTCTACAAACCATCGATAATAACCGGCCAAACCCAAGAAACTTGTGATTTCGATTGGGGTGGTAGGTCTAGGCCAGTCTTTCATAGTTGTTATCTTTTGAGGATCAACCTGAATACCCTCACCCAAGACCACATGACCCAGGAAAGTCACGGACTTCAACCAAAATTCGCACTTGCTTAACATGGCGAATAAATAGCAGTCTCTGAGTGTCTGAAGCACTATCCTCAGGTGATTAGCATGCTCTTCCCCATTTCTAGAGTATACCAGAATGTCGTCGATAAACACAATGATGAACATATCCAGATACTGCTTGAAGACTCTATTCATCAAGTCCATAAAGGTTGCAGAGGCATTTGTTAGCCCGAAGGACATAACCACAAACTTGAAGTGACCATACCGAGTCCTGAAAGCTATTTTCAGTATGTGACACTCTCTGACTCTTAGCTGATGATACCCCAACCTGAGATCTATTTTGGACAAATAGCTAGCTTCCTAAAGTTGGTCGAACAGGTCTTTAATTCTGGGCAGGGGATACCTGTTCTTGACTGTGACCTTATTCAACTGACGGTAATCGATGCACATTTTGAGGGTACCGTCTTTCTTTCGCATGAATAGCATTGGAGCACCCTAGGGAGAGATGTCGGGTCTGATAAAACCCTTATCAAGAAGATCTTTTAGCTGCTCCTTCAACTCCTTAAGTTCAGCCGGAGCTATTTTATAAGGAGGGATGGAGATGGGCTGAGTATCTGGAATAAGGTCTATACCAAAGTCAATATCCCGTTCAGGAGAAACTCTAAGAAGATCTTTGGGGAACACATATGGNCATGCCTGCAGCGCCTAGGGCATGCACATGAAGCAACGCTAGGAATAAGGTCTATACCAAAGTCAATATCCCGTTCAGGAGAAACTCTAAGAAGATCTTTGGGGAACACATATGGAAACTCGCTAACAATAGGGACTGACTGGATAGTTGGGGTCTCAGAGTCGGAATCCTTGACCCAACCTAGATGGTAAATACATCTCTTATAAATAAGCTTCCTGGCTTAAGGTAGGAAATAAACCTACCCTATGGCGCGGAACTACTGTCTGACCATTCTAGAGCTGGCTCATTAGGGAACTGAAATCTGATGACCCTAGTTCTGCAATTGACTGAGGCAGAACCGGAGTGTAATCAATCCATGCAAAGGATGAGGTCGAAGTCAACCATGTCTAACTCTACAAGGTCAACTGGAATGACTTTATTCAAGACTGAGATTGGGCAGTTTCTATATACCCGGCTAGCTCTAACTAACTCGCCAACTGGGGTGGAGACTGAGAATGGTTCTGAGAGGACCTCTGGACTGATATCAAACTGGACTGTTATGTAGGGAGTCACAAAAGATAGTGTGGCCCCAAGATCATGTAGGTCATAT
Organism: Datura stramonium; assembly: GCA_018107945.1. Lineage (NCBI taxonomy): Eukaryota > Viridiplantae > Streptophyta > Magnoliopsida > Solanales > Solanaceae > Datura > Datura stramonium. Next base: position 85,409 of record JACEIK010005608.1, read on the forward strand.
ACATCTGGGTGGAAAAGACGTAACATACTCGTGACCACATCTGGTGAGTTCTCCTGATCCTAACGAGATAATAATGCATAAAATGGTTACGTGATGTGTTAGCCTACTGAGCTGGTTGGCCTTCTGGAGCTACTGAGGTAGTGGATTATGACCTTCCCCGTCCTGTAGATGGACATTCCTTAAACCTATGTCAAAGTTGTCCACAACCAAAATAGCCCTCTCAACCCTGAAGACGCACTACTGGGTGGGTCTTGCCACACTTAGGGCAAGTTGGATACCTATTACCAGCACTGTAACTCTGAGACTGACAGCCAGATGTTCCACCCATCCGATCCTGGTGGGACCGAAAGGTAGGGGCACTGGCTGAGTTGGGTGTTGGAGCCCGTTGTTGCTGCTGCTGTGGGTGGTTGCTATTGCTAAACCTTTGGTGGCCATAATCTGATTGGCCTGTCCTTGACCGCTTGTTCTTTCGCTCCATGTCCCTCAGTTTTTTGGCCTCAATCTTTTGGGAATAGACAATCAAGTTTGAGAGGTTGATATATTTGATCAGTATCGCTGTCCTGCACTCTTTGAGGACCAGGTTCGACACCCCATTTACAAATTTAAGCATGTGAGCTCTTGGCTCGTCCACTATCTTTGGAGCGTATTTGGACAACCTGGTGAACTCCAGAGCTTATTCTTTTATTGTCTGGTTTCCCTGTCGCAAGTTCATGAACTCTGCTACCTATTCCTCCCTGAGCTTTGGAGGGAAGAATCTATCTAGGAAGGCTATAGTGAACTCCTCCCATTCCATCGGTCTTCCTTTCGCTAGCCTCTTCTCCTTCCACTACTCGTACCAAACTTGGACTACCCCTTTTAGGTGGTAGGAATCCAAGTCAACACTCTCTGAGGGATTCACACCCATAATTTGGGTGATCTTTTTAAATTTGTCCACAAATCCTTGTGGGTCCTCTCCCACCTTAGATCCATGAAACTCTGGAGGGTTCTTCCGGGTGAAATCCCGCACATGAGTAGCTGTTGCAGATCTGTTGTTGTTGATAGGAAACACCTGCTGGTTCACTTGGTTGGTAACAGTTTGGGCGAGCAATTGAATGGCTGCCTTAAATTCTACGGTAGAAATTGAGTCGTCCTGAGGGGCTGTCGGGGCTGGTGGGGAAGGTCATTGCACATTACCAGCCCTCTTTCCATTACCACGTCGTGGAGGCATGATTCACTGAAATGAAGTAGAGCATGAGTAAGGAGATGATAATGGAACAGAATTTCAACACATGATAAGGAGTATGAAATAAAGGAAATTTTTCCTAATAACATCTTGTAGCCTCCCCGTCATAAGTGCGGCGTGCTTCACACCCATGAAGAGGACTCTACTCGTTGTGACTTTTAAACATTCGATCATACTCTAAACCTAGTGCTCTGATACAAAGTTTGTCATGCCTCGAGTTTACACCCTGGACGGAACACGGTAGTTGAAGTCACAAGTGACCCCAAGTCAACCCCTAGTCTATCATACACTGGCATTCTGAGTAACATAAAAATACATACAGCGGAATTTTAAAGCAAAAATATAAATACTTGAAGGAAATAAACTGGTTCATAATATTTGAAAATATTAGAACAAAGCTACAAGTCTGAAAAAAACCAATCTGAGTCTAAAAAACAAATCTGCGTCTGAAAGCCACTATGACTGATGAGCTGCTGGGACAAGCCCCCAGCTAACTCCAAATCTAAATAAAAAGAAAGGAAAAATATAACTAAAGCAATAAATCTCCGTCCTCGAAGAATGAGGACTCACCAACTAAAATAGCTGAGGTCTTCGATGAGTGATCAACTAGAGAGGCTGAGGCTAAGACCTGCAGCTGTATCATAAAATGATACATCATAAAAGTATGCGTCAGTACTTTGAATGTACTGAGTAAGCGAGAGAAACATAACACAATGGGATAAATAAAAGAGAGATGCTAAACTGAAAAGACATATAATGACCAACTAAAACTGAACTGAATAAATGAAATACTGAGATGGTCTAAAAGACCCAGTCTAAAGGTCAAAGTATGTTCAAATTCAAGAATATTGATCTGAACTGAACTGAAACTGGACTAGACTGACTAGTGGGAGAGTCTATAACCGACATATAACCATGCGAGCTAGATGTGGAGTCGATGTATACCTTACCAGGGTATAAAGGCATGAACTAGGTGATCACAAGAGTCTAGGGCCAATCAGGCCAATAAATATTGTAACCTACGCTGACAACGAAGTTCTAGGAACCTTGGTGCGCTGGAACTTCGGTCTGCTCGGTGCTAAGTCCTACTCCCACAGGATAGTCCTAGACTGAATACAAGGCTGATAGCTCAACATTAGGGCCCAAGACTAGTCAGGTATACATATTTGAAAGCTCCCTGAGAGTCTTATTGGACCAGATTCTGAAACTAGGTTCTAAAACTGGTCAGAGATGCTTATCTAGAAGCGTCGTAATCGTCATAAGAACAAACTAAAATCTGAAACTGGGGTCCTAAGGCTAGTCAGAGTTGTTTATATAAAGTGTCATGACTATCTAGTGGACCAATAAACTGAATTCTGAATCTAATTCGGATAACTGAGAGATACTACTGACACCTCAAGATATTCTGCAGTCACACTAATCAGTTGACATTTTCTGACTGACTTTGAGAATTCTAAAATTCATACTAAAACTGAATTGACAAGATTCTGATTGAGATTCAATGCTACAAATAATAAGAGAGTTCCAAAAATTGATAAAATCAAGCTAAAATTCGATATTGTAACACCCCTAAACTTTCCTAAACCAAATCCAGGCTTTGCATGAAAAATCAGGCAAACATCAGAAATTTTTCTGTCTCAGATGACCCAGACAACGGACCGTTGGTAGAACCAACGGCCGGTTGTAAGGAGTCGTGGTTTGCTCAGCATATTTTTATCCTAAAAAAACCAAGTTGACAAATGAGCCGTTGGTAGTTCCAACGACCCGTTATAGGCAGTCGTTGTTAGACTTCCAGTGAGGGTTGGGTTTGTGCTAGGGAGAAACGAGTGGAATCAATGACTCGTTGTTAGCACCAACGAGCCATCCTTTCCACCCATCATCAGGACCCAAACATCAATAGTGTTGACAACGAGTGGGTTCAACGACCCGTTGTTCCTACAACCGAGTCATTGTATCACTCGTTGTCTTAGGGCCCAAGTTTCCCTCTTCCAAACCACGACAGGAACCAACGGCTCATTAATTATTCCAACGGACCGTTGGACCTTACCGTTGTTTCATCCTAGTAGGTCTGGATTCAGAAACCAGAACCAACGACATCTTTCAATGGTTCGTTGTTTGAACCAACGACCCGTCCTGAGATCTATTGTTCAGGGTCGGGCAGTTTTCAGTTCTTTCTGCCAGGGGTATTTTTGTATTTTTCTAGCCTTTTTAACTTGAAACCATTTCATTTTGGGTTCGTATAGGAGAAAATTAAAAGGATTAGAATGACCCTTTCCCTTCATTCCTCTCAACTCCCTCAATAACAAAGCATACAACTTCCTTGGAAGCTCAAAGTAGGAGCTATGGTTGATTTTTCTTCTCAGTTTTCTCATAGATTTTTCACAAGGGTTGTCTTCTTTAGGTATATGAGAATTAAGCAAGGAGATTGTCCTCCCCTTGCATCCCTTAGAACCCTCTCTCAGCTAACTTTCAGTTCTAACCCTGAAATTACGAAATTTAAGATATTATTATTATTCTTGATTATTTGTTGTGGAATTCAAATTTATGTTCATTATAGTTAATCTCCACCAGTTTGTGACTAGAATGATGCCTATTCCAGTGAAGTAAGATTTTTAGCCTAACTTTGGAGCAGAAACTAGAATCCTGTGTGTTTGTTGGATTATTGAGTCATGCTTTAAAATCCTTCAGAAACTCAGTCTCATTTATAAATTTATTTAATCAGTATCACCCAGGAATGTCAGTTCAATTTCAGTCACAGTATTAGAATGTTTCAGTGTTAGTCAGTAATGTCAGTTGATCAGTTTGTCTATAATCTTTTCTCGAGGTGCCAGTGGTGCCTCTCAGTTATCAGATTAAGACTCAGATTTCAGTTATTTGGTCCATTGGGAGGTCATGACATTCCAGTTATAGCTTTGACCAGCCCCCTGACCCTAGTTCAGTTATCAGTTTGTTCTTTAGACGGTTATGACGCTTCCAGATAAGCAACTCTGACCAGTCTTAGAACTCAGTTTCCAAATCTGCTCCTATAAGACGCTCAGCGAACTCTCTAACAATATCCCTGGATTAGTATAGTCTTGGTCCCCAGTATCGAGCTATCCTCTTGTCAGTAGTAGCAGTAATAGGATTTTCTAGTGAAAGTAGGACTTAGCACCGAAAGGGCCGGGGTTCCGGTGCACCCAGGTTCCAGAACTATGTTTCCACCATAGAATTTATTTACTTGGCCTAACGGCCCCCTTTTGAAAGTGATTTTCACAGTCCATGCCTTTATACCCTGGAAGTGTATAATGGGTCCTACCGATAGGATGTTTACATCGGACTCCACGTCTAGCTCAAGTGGTTATATGTCGGTTATAGCCTCTCCCACTAGTCAATACAGTTTACTCTCAGATTCATCAGTCCAGATCAGTTCAGTGCAGTATTTTAGACTTAGTATTTCATACTTAGGACATGTTTATGACCATTAGCTAGGGTCACTTTTGACCATGTTAATTTATTATCAGTTGCATCAGTTTTCAGCATTTCAGTTGGTCATTTCATGTCATATCAGTTCAGTTACCTATTCTTTCATGTTATTCATGTTTCTCTCACTTAATCAGTACATTCAAAGTACTAAAGCATACTTTTATGTTGTAGCATTTCATGATACAGCTGCAGGTTCTCAGACTCAGTACCGCTAGTCGCTGCAGTTCAGATTCTCCATCTCAGCGATCGAAGTATGAGTCCTCATTATCCAAGGGCATTATTTATCGCTTTTAGTCATATGTTAGTTTCAGTTAGACTTAGAGTTAGCTAGGTGCTTGTCCCAGCAACTCCTTAGTTAGATGTCTTTCAGATAGACATGATTTTGAGATTTTCCAGTATTATTCAAGTGTTTTGAATTTTACGATTATAGACTTGTCTTTCATAAATGTCTTTATGATCTTATTTAAAAGTTTTGTTGTGCATGTTTACTCAGAATGCTAGTTCATGATAGACCAGGGGTTAACTTGGGGTCACTTGTGACTTCAAGTACCGTGTTACGTCCAGGGTGTAGACTCGGGGCGTGACAGATATTCAAGCACTAATGCAGATTTCAAGATTTTCTAGTTCAAGAAATAGGGATATATTTCACTTCAAAAGATTTAGCATCATTTCCATTACAAACTGGTGGGAAATATTTATAATTACCATGGTATAATAATACACATGATTCAGCCAAATTATGACTAGAAATTTCTTGACATTCAGTAATTTCAGGGCTACATCTGATAGAGAGAAATAACGAGGAATTTGGGGACACAAGGGAAGAACTCTTCCCTTGTTGAATTCCCACATACCTAGTGAAAAGCCCAAAAAATTCCTTGAGGAATTGAGGAGAAAAGATTTCCCTAGCAATTTCTCTTAGAAAACCTAGGAGAAGTTCTATGATCTATTTTCTGAAGATCTGAGTGGGAAATGAGGAAAGAAACCGTTTAACCCCCCTAATAAGTCTGAAATTATGTTTAAATGACGTAGTTTAAAGTTTAGGAGGGTAGGAAATTACTAAAAAGGCCTTTGAAAACTCGCAGGGAAAAACTGATTATCAGTCCTCACGGGTGACCTAACGAGTCATGGTCAGTGACCACGACTCATGGTCACACTCGTGAGGTGCACTGTCTGCAATATACTGTTGGTCACCACGAGGGACCTAACAAGTTGGGGTTCATGACCAGGACTCGTGGTCAGCTCTCGTGGACTACACTGCCATAAACACCTTGGAGTCCCCACGAGTGACACCATGACTCCTGGTGCCCCAATCGAGGGTCGTGATGAGGACCCGTTGGGTACACTGTCTACCTCCCCTAATTCCTGAAGACCTGACCACGAGTCACCTAATGGGTCGCGGCATGGACCATGACTCGTGGTGACAAATCATTAGGTGCACTATCTAACATTTCCTAGTTTCAAATTATCTTTGACCATGGGTCATATCATGACTCGTGG
>JACEIK010005609.1:13250-28527 GCA_018107945.1 Datura stramonium
ATTCAAAAATAATTATATAAAAATGTACAAAATACATATTAGGGTATTTTGCTGAATGGAATCACTAAATAATTTTGAAAATAATTAAAAAATATTTTTCATATTTATAAATAATTATTCTACTCTTTCTGTAATTAAAAAAATTTAGCTAATTAATCAAACTTGTGAAGGGTCAAAATTGAGTGTCAACATTTATTATGTTTCTTTATTAAAATTACTCATCAGTCCTTCATGTGTACCATACTGGGGTAAAATCAATAAATCTTAATCATAATCATAATCATAAATAGAGCCAATGTGACTTATACTGAGTCAATTTAACACTTATAGCATATAAATGATGAATACTAAATTTGTGGCCTGCATAAGCCTCCTTCGTAATGCATAACTGCAAGTGAGCATATATAACATGTAAGGCTAGAAAATAACACTTAAATGTATGTATTCAAAACTTGTATAAATCATAAAGAACTGCGGATGACCTAAGAGTTTAAACAAGATTTATAGTTCGTGTTCAAAGGGACATTAGAGCTCGGAGACTCGCTAGCTTGTCGTTTAGCTTAAGCGAAAGGGATTATGATATCTCCCCTTGGACCGACATATTTCATAACATACACATAAGATAAAGGAAAGCCATAATAAGGAAATTCTAATTCAATAAGCTCATTTACCCTTAATAGCTTGCGACGTCTTTACTTGGCTTGAATTCATTTACACGTCATCTTCTTGGCTCTTTCACCAATTTCAGTTAGAAACCAGACATTTAAACACATTTAACATCATATATATATAACGTATAGTAAGGACCAGTTAACAATTTCCATGCTGAAGGGTCTCCGACTCGATGTATAACTACAACAACAATCAACATGATATCACACTTTAAATGCCTCACTTGGGCTAGACATAATCTCAACATTTGACCTCAATCAAACATGAAACTTTAAATGCTTAAATGAAGCTTAACATACTTCCTCAATACTTCTAAGAAGGTTTCTGGCTCAATCAATTCACAATGCACAAATCGTTCTTAAAAGAACGACAGATGGGGTGCCTTACATACCTTTCTTTTCGATGAACTTTTCTTACTTCAATGATCAATCCTTAACTTTCCCAATCTCTTGAATTTATAGGAAAGTATTAATCCTAATCTGTAATACAAAATGCAGCCCAAATTAACTCACCAAAGGAAGTCACAATAGCAACAAGAAAACACGGCAACATCAACAACATTTAGTCATTTTCTCTACTAGTTTTCACTAACTTCTGTGACGGCCTGAACATATGCCCGAATTCAGATACGGAACATAGAACCATAAATGCTTCCAAGTCGACCCATGGTATGAACATGATAACTAAGGTTCAACATAAATAAAATGGATAATTGAGTTCTTAAATAGAGGAAGTCTGAATATTAAAGCATCTGAACAACGGGATGCTAAAATACTAAATTCGAAGTTGAATACTACATAATATCTGAAAAAACATACTGATGAGCTGATGGGACAATACTCCAATACTTTAAATAGACTTGATAGTCAAAATCATGGATACATGCATGGGTAAATAATAATCATACTTTCACACTAGCCATCTATCATGCTTGAAAACATACATCATAATCTCAACATTTCATGAAACTTGCATAATTGACATCATATTTTTAAAACTTTGAAATCATAAATTTTAATCAAAATAATTATAAAACATGCCTATGAATATTAAAACATCATTAGAAACATGAAGAGAATTGACCCATGATTGAAACGTAGGGAATTTCATAGATTGGGTTAGAACCCCATGGAACCATACACTTGAATTCATGAATTGAGGAGGGATTTGGGCATGAGAGTGATGACAAACTCCCATTCATAACCCTACATACCTGGGTAAATCATATTTCACACCCTTCCTTGAATGCCCAAGAGATTTGGGGAAGAAGTAAAGGAATTCTCAAGCTTGATCTCCAATGGAGCACTCTAATATTGCATGCGTGGAATAGAATATCTTAGGATAGGTTAAGAACACTTAAAACTCTCCTAAAAGAGCTTTAAAAAATAGTTTAGCTTAGGAATTATGAAAACACCCTTCCTAAAACGTAGAAAATTTGGACACTGCCAGTCCTCAAGAATGACCTCACGATTCGTGAGGTACTGGACGACTTGTGAGTCTCATATGTGAAGTCCATTGGAAAGTTCAAATATCCAAATCAGCCTCCTAGTCACGACCAACATCATGAATCGTGAAGTACTCCACGACTCGTGACTGCCACTTGCGGTCACCCGCTGACCTCGACTTGCCACAAGTAAACCTCTACTTCACGAGTCACTTCACAACTCGTGAAGTCTCCTCCAGGTCACTGGATGACTCGTGATGTGACCTGGGCATTATTTTCCTTCCTTCTTCTCTTGAATCCTTAGGTCTGATCATGGGGACTTTTGGGGTATGACAATATCTCCCCTTTAGGAACATTCGTCCTTGGATGTGGATAAACATACTGAAAATCTAGAGAATGGAACTGCCATCCCAAATACTAAACATCTGAAGCGGAAAACTTACGGAGTGATTGACTCTATACTGAAATACATGACTGAACTGAATTCATAATTTAAACATACATGCACTAACATGAAAGAAACTAGAATACATGAACTAGACACGAAATTGAATAGAATATTAGAGAGGAAACTGATACCTCCAGCTGGAACTGAGCTGGGAGGGAAAAGATGTGAGTATTTAGTCATCACATCTGTTTCGGCTTCCCATATAGCTCCTTCAACATGCTGATTCCTCGACAACACCTTTACTGAAGCTACCTCTTTGTTCCTCAACTTCTGAACCTGAAGATCAAGAATTTCAACTGGTACCTCCTCATAGCTAAGGCTATCCTTCACGCCTACCCTTTCCACCAGAACAAACAAAGTCAGGTCACCAATGAACTTCTTCAAGAGAAAAACATGGAAACTGGATGTACTAAAGCCAACTCTAAGGGCAACTCCAACTCATCGGCCACCTTGCCAACATATCTCACAATCTTGTATGGGCCAATGTATAGGGGACTAAGCTTCCCTTTCTTTCCAAACCTCATTACTCCTTTTATGGGGGATACCTTTAGAAAAACCCAATCATTAACTTCAAACTCAAGTTCTCTCCTTCTCACATCCGCATAGGACTTTTGGTGACTCTGAGCTGTTTTCAGCCTTTCCCTTATAAGTTGAACTTTCTCCATAGCCTCATGAACTTAATCTGGACCTATTAATGTAGCTTCACCTACTTGAAACCAACCAATAGATGATCTACATCTCCATCCATAAAGAGCCTCAAATGGAGCCATCTGAATGCTAGATTGGTAGTTGTTGTATATGCAAACTCAATAAGAGGTAAATGGTCATCCTAACTACCTTTGAAATCAAAATCACATGCTCTCAACATATCCTCAAGATCCTGAATGGTATGTTAAGCCTAACCATCGATCTCCTGGTGAAAACCTGTCTAAGCTTGACTTGATACCATGTACCTTCTAAAATGACTTCCAAAATTGTGAGGTAAACTGAGTACGTCTATCTGATATAATGAACAAGGGAACACCATGCAATAGAACTAACTCCCAAATGTACAATTTGGCATAATCCTCTACTGAGTCGGTAGTTTTGACTAGTAAGAAATGAGCTGCCTTAGTCGACCTGTCTACCACCACCCAAATAGAGTCATACGGTCGGTGAGTATGAGGAAACCCTATAATGAAGTTCATATTGATTTCTTCCCATATCTACATAGGGATACTAATTTCTTGAAGCACACCTCTAAGTCTTTGATGCTCAACCTTCACTTGCTGACAATTCGGACACTTAGCCACAGACTCCGCAATGTCCTTCTTCATGTTGTTCCACCAATAGACTTCCCATAGGTCACGATACATCTTGGTGGCACTTGGATGTATAGAATAACGGGAACTATGAGCCTTATGCAATATCTGATCTCTCAAGTCATCAACATCATGGACACACAATCGACCCTGATATTGAAGCACACTATCTCCCCCTTGGGAGAAGACCTCTACCTTCTGATTCTGAGCCACTCCCTTCAACTTTACCAAGATCAGATCCTCATCTTGTCTAGACTTGACTTCAGTCACCAAAGAGGATTCTTAACTATTCTGAACATCATCGCCATCCATTGAATCAACAGACGAACTCTTAGTCGAGCAAGCCAGTGCACATCCTTGACCAACTCTTTCCTTCCATCTTCCACATGAGAAACACTATCCAAGGATAGCCTACTAAGAGAATCCGCCACTACGTTGGCCTTTCCCGAATGATAAAGGACACTCGTGTCATAATCCTTGAGAAGCTCTAACCACCTCCTTTGTCACAAATTCAGGTCCTTCTAGATAAACACATAGTGTAGGCTCTTGTGGTCTGTAAAAACATCCACATGGACCCCATACAAATAGTGCCTCTAGATCTTCAATGCAAATACCACCGCTGCCAATTCTAGGTCATGCGTCGGGTAAGTTTTCTCTTCAGTCATAAGCTATCTAGAGGCATATGCAATGACTTTGCCATGCTGCATCAACACACAACCAAATCTCACCCTAGAGGCATCACAATATACCACAAATCCATTTGTGCCCTCGGGTTGGGTCAATACTGGGGTTCAAGTGAGTCGAGTCTATAACTCTTGAAAACTATTCTCACATGCATCAAACCACTAAAATTTGAATTTATTCCGTGTTAATTTAGTAAAAGATGCGGCAATGGATGAAAATCCCTCAAGAAACCTCCTCTAGTAACCTGTCAAAACCAAGAAACTCCTGGTATCTGAAGGATTAACTGGTCTAGGCCAATTCTTCACATCTTCTATCTTTTGAGAGTCCACCTGTACACCCTCACTTGAAACCACATGACCCAAAAATTCTACTGAGTCTAACCAAAACTCACACATTCTTAATTTAGCAAACAGCCGGCGATCCTTGAGAGTCTGTAGTACAATTCTCAAATAAGCGGCATGCTCCTCCTCGCTCCTAGTATATGAGAATGTCATCTATGAACACAATCACGAACATGTCTAAATATAGGTTGAACACCCTATTCATCAAATCCATAAAAGCTACAGGAGTATTCATTAGTCTAAAAGATATAACTACAAACTGACAGTAACCATACCGAGTCTTGAAGGCTGTTTCGGGATGTTACTCTCTCTAACTCTGAGCTGGTGATTACCGAACCTAAGATCTATCCTTTAGAAGTAATTAGAACCCTGAAGTTGGTCAAAAAAATCATCAATTCTATGAAGAGGATACTCTTTCTTGATTGTAACCTTGTTCAACTGTCGATAGTTGATACATATACAAAGAGAACCATCCTTCTTTTGAACAAAGAGAACTGGTGCACTCCACTGGGATTTTCTAGATCTGATGAAACCCTTGTCCAAGATATCCTTCAACTGCTCTTTCAACTCCTTTAGCTAAGCTAGAGCCATTCTACAAGGAGGAATAGATATGGGTTGCGTATCGGGAAGAAGGTCAACACAAAAGTCGATCTCCCGCTCGGGAGGGACTCAAGGTAAATCATCTGGGAACACCTACGGATACTTATACACTATAGGAACTAACTAGAGAGTCGGGGTCCCGAACGTTACATCCTTAACTCGGACTAGATAGTACATGCAAACCTTAGAGATCATCTTTCAGTCTTAAACTAGGAAATAAAGCGACCTACAGGGATAGCTGAACTACCCTTCCACTCTAGGACTGGATCACCTGGATACTGGAACTCTACCACATGGATTCTACAATTCACGGAGGCATAACATGCATGAAACCAATGCATGCAAAAAATAACATCAAAATCTATCATGTCTAACTCTAATAAATCTGCTGAGATGACTATCTAAAGGACTGTGTGATATCGTCCAAGAGCATGCAAGCGCACGTGGTCATCAAGTAATATAGGATTGTTAAGTCCAGAAATCGTTCCCACAGGGACTTGTCAGTTTAGTCGTTATAAGGTTGTCACTTTAATTTAACTAATCTACCAAACAAATAAACTGAAGATTGGTTTGGAAAATTAAACTACTAAAACCTCAAATATAAAAGTAACTAAAACGAATGAAAGCTTGATTGTATTTCGATAATGATGAAAGACTATGGAAATGACACTTGGTTGGTTTTAGGTTGAGTTTTTCAGATGTAATTAAACTAGCATGATTCTTCCTGCAGTTGTTAGTTGCAAGTTACTATCCCATTTCTTGTCACTATTCCTAGCATCCAAGAACTATTTAATGATTCCTAATGCCTATATCCCAATGGTCGCAGGAGAACAATGAAATGATGATTATGCCTACTTGTATTTAAATTAAACTAGGTTGAAGGATATATCCCTATCCTCAACAACAACTTCTATCCTATCACCAATGGGTGCAAGGGTCTTTGAATTCCTATTCCGTATTTATCTTTAACCCTTTCGATTAATTTCCAAAGTTCAATCGACAACCAATAGATTACTTACAAGGTGATCAGTCTCATAAATAATAAATTAACACAACTAAATATAAAAAACCACAAAAGAAGAATCAAAATCAAGTTTATTTAGTCTATCAAACAATCAACCATTCACCATGGCCACAACCTTAGAATATGAGTTTAGCCTTTCATAGACAAGCGGAAAAACAAATACTTAGTCATCATCATGCAAAAATACGAAGTAAAGAAGAGAAAACCTAGTTGTAGAACCTTGTGTTCCTTTCAAACGACTTATAAGCTTTCATGAATGAGCTACGGAATAAAAATGAGTAAAGACTATTTCAAAGAAGGCAAAAACTACTCCAAGAAATCAAAAGCTACGTAAAAAACAACCCAAGGCATATATTTATAGATGAGCCTTCAAATGACGTTTCTTCCCTCCAAGACTTGGCTTTAAAATCAACATTTTTAGCCTCAGAATGACTCTGGCGGGCTGGCCTCCTATCTCTCCACGGACTTAGTTAAATTTTGAGCAATTTCGGCTCTAGATAGGGTCTGGCGCTCTGCCCCCTTTATCTCGCCAAATTTTTTAAGGGAAATTCTCTAAAGTTTGAGGGCTGGTGTGACGTGCCAGCCATAGAATCAGACTAAGATTTTCTCTCTGAAGTTTGAGACTTGGTGCGGGGTGCCACCCATAGCACCAACCCTGTCAGATCCTCAAAACTTCATTTCTTGCATCATTTTGAGCCCATTTTTCCTAGTTTCCTTCTCAAATCAACTCAAATCATTTGTTAGCACATAAGACACACACATATATGACTTTAAGCATAAATTAAGAAATATGAACTCAAAACATGATCAACTATGGATAAAAACATGGAAAATAGGCATAAAAATATGCCCTATATCACCACCCCACACTTAAACCATTGTTCGTCCTCGAACAATCCTTAAAACATACCTAAAATCATGTTTCGGCGCCACACTTGACACCTCTATCAACTAATACTCAACCAACTACCATAGAACATACATAAAGTGGTTTATGATCATACGACAATTCTCAACAAAGCACAAGAGAGATTTTACAATCAAGAGCACACAACCACTGTAAATGACTCATCTTTTCAACCAAAAGGCCAACATGATTAAGTGTGACACATGCAACAGGTAGTACACCGAATTATACCTATTGTGCCTCTCACTTTTAATGATGTTCCTCTCTCAAATTCATCAATATAAAGACATGGAACATAATAAGTAAGGCACGCTCTCACTCACAATTGATGTAATGCACTTATCCAACATAGTATATGCTTTCCCTTCATGTACGTTTAGACTACCTTATTGCTTCAAGAGATTAAGATCAAAAGGAATTTTCTTGGTTGTAATATCGACTAAGGAACGGGTAGGATTGATATTTCATTTTATAGTGACTACCACCCTAAGCACTTTTAAGGCATATTTCACTTTAGTTGTCCACCACTTTTTCCTTACTTGTTCAACTTTCCTCTACTCACCCTTGTCTTTTCTTTTCATGCCCCATTTTTTTATTACTTGGATGCTAGTTTTCTAATCATAGAATAACTATGGATTTTGCAATTAAAGCGCACTTTTTCATTTCCCTAGAAGCAAGTAGACAACACAATTTTTATGGCACCCCTTCTTCTAACTTTTCTTTTCTTACCACAACCTTTTCTTTTTCCCTTAACATCATACTTCGTTGTACCTTTACTTTAAAGTATCAAAGTGCCTAAGACTACTTTGGATCAATAAGTCTGAGGTCTCACAAACAGAGGTATTAAGCTATTTTTGAGGCTAAGAAAGAATAAGGCTTTTAGGCTCAAAGGAGTTAACTAGGGAGAATGACTAGGAAGATGAAACAACTATAGGAAAAAAATTGGCTTCTTCAATGAAGTGCCTTGATCAGCTCTCAACTCCCTATCAACTAGTTATCCTACATACCCTAAGGCAAGTTCTAGATGCTACAATATATACATACAAAACAATTTAGCTGACCTCTCGTAGAAACAAGAATCTAATCAGTTTCTACAGCTACACATTCACACAATCATGTTGAATGACAAGTTAAATTTATAATTAAGCCTTAAGGATATGTTGAGTCAAATTAAAGAGATATGCGCGTCTCTCAAGGATTCTAACACATGAAATCACGATGACCACTCTATTTACTCTAGCATAGTGGCTAAACAGAATATCAACAAGTATACAAGTGGATGACCTACGACTCATTCCTAAAAAAAATGTGACGAAACTTCCCTTAAGCTAGTCGTCATCCATCTATCATAGGTAAACATTATTATTCTAAGACGACAACGGCTCTAACAAAAAAAAGAAATATTACCCCTAAATAAAGCAACCAAACATAACATAGTCAAGACAAACAACAAGTCAAACATCCAGGCATCCAAGTCAACATCACCATACTAGCTATTACAACCCATACCTACGAATCATCAAGCTATTGCTACTAGGAATGACATAATAATGCTACAACCTATAAATATAGAAATTAAAGAACAACAGGATCTAAATTTCCTCCACCCCACACATAAAAAGGTGCACTATCTTCAGTACAAACGCAATCACATCATAAAGGGAGAGGAAAGAAACTTCTTGCTCACTAAGCGTCATCCTCTTTGCCGTCAACCTGCATGGCGCCTATAGCAGCACCATCCTCCTCCATGTCTAAATCATCAGCACCATTAGTAAGGATTTTAGCCTCATCATCATTAATCAGCTCCTCAAAAGCCGGGCCTACTCAGCACATCAAACATAGCACTATCTGTGAGCGGGTACCGTGCCTTTGAAGTCGTTATCTCCTTCGCAATGGTTGGTTGACCTCCTATATTTAGTTGTAATTCCAACATTCCAAACATACGACCCTGTCAACTCTCATCTCAGGCTTGGCGATCAGTATTAGTAAGAGAGGGGCCTGTAGAAGGGGCAATCTCTTTCACCTTTGTGATGTCTATTATCTGTCCAACCCAATGTCCTACCAAAGGTAAAATAAGATCTGCATCCTCCTTCTCAATACCTGCCTCCCTCAAGTACATGGTCAAGAGACTACCATGACAATATTTCCATCTACAGTTATCTAGGGATCTCCTCATCTTGTGATGAATCACAACACGAAAATTAACCGGTATCCCCTTCATCAATAGTACACTAAGACAATCTTCTCGTCAGTCACCTCTGTCAAATGTGTCCCAAGGAGAAAGACAACACATACCAATTTCACCCACACCTTTTCCTCCCTATTCAAATAGGCAAACACAAGTGTGGAATGGGTTCCATTTTGATCCCTCGCCCATCGGGTGGATGAGTGCTCACCGCATAAAGTGTGGTGGAAGTCTCTGTATGGAGGCTTCTCCAACAAGATGAAATACTCCGAAGGGTCTACTTCAGGTGTCTCTAAGAAGGCATTGAACCTTTTATCTATGAATCGCACCACCTGTCCTCTGATCTTGACCTTTGTACTTTCTCCAAATGAGGTGTCCAAATTTGTGTAGAGTTTCCTCACCACAGTAAGGTTGCACCTGTCCAGCTCATTAAAGATATAACTAGCTCCCAACTCACGTATCTTGTCTCGAATAGACTGGAACTCAAGTGCCAAGCGGCCCTCATCTATCCAGTTCTCAGGTGCATACTTTGCTTTTTTTTAGTGTTAAACCAAATAAGACTATGAGGCTCTACTTCTTTCGCTCTGAATCTCCTTTGAGGGGCCTACTTTGGAAGCCAAAGAACTAGCTTCCATTTTTTTTGGTCTACCCCTCTTTCAACTTTGCTCAGATACAATCACCTTTTTTCCTTTTGGTGTTGTGGTACCTAGAAAGCAAAAGATCAAGAACTCCACAAAATTAGTTTGTGAACCAAATGACTAACTAACTAAGTGTTGAAGGTGCAAAATTAACCCCAAACTTAATTTGCTAGTGTATATGTGAGAATTTGTCAAGTAGTGTACTCAAGACTTTCCCCATCATCATCCAATCTAAACAATCCAATTTAATTCACTAACTCATACTACATCAAGTACATGAATTTTTCTTTCTTTTCAACTCTCCTCTAGCTTTTAACTTTCAATCAAGAATACACTTTCTAGGCTATCCCTCTACCTTTCCTTCTCCAATTCACAATTTAAGTAATTCAAGTAATGGAGTAACAATATTCAATACAATCAACAAAAAACAAACAATTCACTACCATTCAAAATGAATTAATCAACAATTTCGCCAACTCAAACAGTTATCACATTCAAGAATTCACAACATTATGTACTTTCTCTTTCCGCAATTAATGCACCTACCCACCAACATTCTAGATTCAATTCGCCTACCTCATTTTCCCCACAAGTTGAAATCACCATATTCAACCAAGAATCAAGCTACCAAACAAAGATAACATTAAATCATGGAAGAATTTAAGACTTTAAGCTCATAAAACCCAAAACATGAAATTCAAGTTTTTCACTAACAATGGTGATTTTGAGTTCTAAATCTTAGGGAGAAGGGTGTTGTGCATGCTTCCATCATTACTCGAACAAGAGAGAAGAAATATACTTACTTGAGTTTAAGATGAGAGCTTTACCAACTTGTTGGAGAAGACAACAGTGGAGGGGAGAGGGAATAGGAGTTATGACTTATGGGAGAGAGAGAGAAAAAAATTTACTTTTTGCTTTTTTAAACTTTTTAAGGGAAAAGGATGAATGAGACTTTAAATAAAGAAGTGGGTATGGGATTTTATTTAATTTTGAGGTCTTTTGAGTCAATATTGACGAACAATTTTCATCCATCAAACCCCTGGCGCACCGCCCCGTCTATATCACTATAGACTTAGAAAAAAAATTTCCACTGGGGATAGAGGCCGGCACGGCACGCCCCTTGTAGCCTCACTTGACAAAATTTTCTTCTTCTAGGATTTAACTCCTGGCATCCCATGCCAGGCATCTCACCCCAGACATACACTTTTTAGCTCAATGTCCCATCTTGTTCTTGCCTCTTACGCCCTGTTCGTCTCTACAAAACAAATAAAAACATACAAATGTTAAAAATGATGGGTTTCCTCCCATCAAGCGCCTTAGTTAATATCGTGGCACAACATTCATGGTTTGTCTCCCATGCAGTGCCTGATTTAACGTCGCGACACAATTATGATCCCTATCACTCCTTCATCCGAGTGGACTTGTGACCACACCGAGGATCTGCTAAACTTTCATGTAGCACTTGATGCTCAACTAACTGATTACAACCTCCAGGTTCTACCCCCAGCTTCACCTTGAAATCCTGATAATGAGGTGGCATTCATGCTGCTCTGAACACTTCAAAAGCTACCTCCTAACCATCTACTCGCATAGACATCTTGCCCAATTGAACATGTATGACTGTGTCGGTGGTGGATAAAAGTCCTCTACTCATAATGAGGAAACTGTTGCATCTGCCTCATAGTCTAAGATTATAAAGTCCACTGGCAGGATCCAAGGTCCTACCTTAATCAAGACATCTTAAATGATTCCCTCAGGATAGGCCAGAGACCGATTCACAAGCTGCAACGTCACTTTAGTAGGAGGTGGTTCACTTAATCCCAGTGTTCTAAATAGGGATGCAAGCATCAAATTGATACTCACACCCAAATCACACTAAGCTAAACCAACTTCCTTGCTACCAATAGCGATAGGAATAGTTAAACTCCCAGGATCCTTTAACTTTTTAGGAATTTTGTCCGTGATCTTCCATAAGAACCACCGTTTCAAACTCTTTATGCCTCCTCTTACTGGCCACAATATCCCTGAGATACCTCGCGTAATTCGAAACTTCCTGCAAAAGCTCCACCAACGGAATATTCACATGAGCCTGCTTCAACAACTCTAGAAACTTACTATAGGTTGTGTCCTCTGTCTTTTTCTTCAACCTTTAAGGAAATGGGGGAGGTGGTCTAGCTACTGCAACTTTTGTTTGTGGGTTGCTAGACTCCCCTATATCAATCTTGGATCTCACGGCCTATTCCTCATCAACTTTTTCTTTTCTGGGGACAACCTCACCTAGCTCCTTATCACTGCGCAAGAAAATAGCATTTACATTTACCTCGGGAGTGCCCCCTGTTGTCTGTTGTTCTGTTGTAGGGCCAATTGCCTCATTTTCCATTCAAGCTCATGAATGGACTTTTTTATTTCATTCACCACTTCCATTTACTGCACCATCCGTTACTTCATTGTCTCCTCAAGAGAACTGTTCTGCTACTGGCCCTGTGGCCTTTTATAGGTGTTTTGGGGCCTTTGGATGCTTTGATTACCTCCCCACGAGGGATTTGCTCCATTCTAGTACCCTTAATTATAGCCACTACCTGCAAAACCTCCACTATGACCTTGTTGTCCCACAAAATATATAGACTCAAGATTAAGAGGACAACCTGAATAGGGGCGTCTTTCTCCACATGCCTCACATGATAGTGGTAGGATTTGTACCTATTGTACCTATTGCACTTGACCTCCTTCTAGTGTGGTCACCAAATTACTAATCACATTCACCAATTGGCTAATGTCTTCCCTGATTGCCGCTACACCATCCACCTCAAGCTTTCTCGGCACCTTTGCTGGTGCAAATCCTCTACCTAAATATTGATAATATTGACTCCCCGCAGACATGAGGTTCAAGAGAGCCTCAATTTCATCCTAACTTTTAGACAGAATCTGTCCTTGTTAGGTAGTGTCAAGGAGTATCTTGGATTCGGGCTTCAGACCCTCAATGAAGTTGTGCCCAATTATCTCCTTAGGTTGCATGTGGTGTGGATAATCCCTCAAGTAACTGTTTTAACGTTGCATGTGGTGTGGATAATCCCTCAAGTAACTGTTTTAACATTCCCATGCTTGAGCTAGTGTTTCTCAATCTTTTTGTAAAAATTCGGAGATCTTTCCTCTCAATTCTTTAGTTCTTCTTGAAGAGAAAAATCGGTTGACGAACTTATTGGAGAGGATCTCCCATGTGGTAATGGATCCTGTAGGCTCATTTTGAAGCCACTCCTTGGCCTCTCTGATTAGTGAGAATGAAAAAAGAGTCAACTTGACATATTCATCTGACACAATTTAGTAGTGGAAGATTTTCACTCAACTCTACAAATGTCATCAGAGGCCTGTGGGGATCCTCGTGTGGCTTGCCCTGAAATTGGCAAGTTTTCTGGACCAACCACAGTCCCTTCCTTCAGCTCAAAGTTCCTAGATGGCCGGTTTAAAAATTGCATTAGAAGCATTTTCCATATTCATCCTATGAAACTGCATCACTGGAACACTCTCATTCTGTTTACCTGCAGCTTGCCCGATGCTTTCCATAGCTAACCTTTGGAAGGTCCTCTCTATTTAAAGATCAAGAGAAGCCAAGGTTGGTCTTTGAATTCTCGTGCTTCGCATACACCGAGGCAAAAAACCTTGTGAACTTAAACAAAAACAAGAAATAAATGTATAATACAGACTAGCGAAACAAAATTCTAACCTACAAACGATTAAACAATATTCAAGTCCCCGGCAATGACGCCAAAAACTTGATGTTGCCAGAGCGCACGTGGTCATCAAGTACTATAGGATTGTTAAGTACAGATATCATACCCACAGGGACATGTCAATTTAATCGTTACAAGGTTGTCACTTTAATTTCACTATTCTACAAAACAAATAAAGTGAAGATTGGTTTGGAAAATTAAACTACTAAAACTTCAAATATAAAAGTAACTAAAACAAATGCAAGCTTGATTGTATTTCGATAATGATGAAAAAATAGGGCAATGACACTTGGTTGGTTTCAGGTTTAGTTTTTCAGACATAATTAAACTAGCATGATTCTTCCTAGAATTGTTAGTTGCAAGTTAATATCTCATTTCTTGCCACTATCCCTAGCATCCAAAAATTATTTTATGAACCCTAACGCCTGTATCCATATGGTCGCAGAAGAACAATAAAACAACAATTATGCCTACTTGTATTTCAACTAAATGGGGTTGATGGGTATATCCCTATCATCAACAACAACTTCTATCATATCACCAATAGGTTAAAGGATCTTTGAATTCCCGTTCTATATTTATTTTGAACTCTTTCGATTCCCTTTCCCAAGTTTAATCGAAAGCCAACATATTACTTACAAGGTGATCAGTCTCATAAATAATAAATTAACACAAATAAATACAAACAACCATAAAAGAAGAATCAAAACCAAGTTTATTTATTTTGTCAAAAAATCAACCATTTACCATGGCCACAACCCTAGAATATGAGTTTAGCCACTGATAGACAAGCGGAAAAAATAAATACTTAGTCATCATTGCGAAAATACGAAGTAAAGAAGAGAAAACCTAGTTATAGAACCTTGTCTTCCTTCCAAATGGCTTACAAGCTTTCATGGATGAACCATGGGATAAAAATGAGTAAAGACTGCTTCTAAGAAGTCCAAAACTACTCTAAGAAGTCAAAAACTACATAAAAAACAACCTAAGGCTTATATTTATAGATGCGCCTTAAAATGATGCTTCTATCCTCCAAGAATTGGCTTTTAAATCAGCATTTTTCCCCTGAAATGGCTCTGGAACACTGCCCCTCCTATCTCACCATAAACTTAGTCAAATTTCCAACAATTTCAGCTCCAGATAAGGTCTGGTGCACTGCCCCCTTCATCTCGCCAAATTTCTAAAGTGAAATTCTCTGATGTTTGAGGGATGGTGCGGCATGTCAACCATAGCACTAGAATGAGATTTTTCCTCTAAAGTTTGGGACATGGTGCGGGGAACCAACCATAGCACCAACCCCATCAG
>JACEIK010005610.1:81713-92602 GCA_018107945.1 Datura stramonium
ATTTACAGCCGTTATATAGCCCGTTGATTCCATGAATCTGAGTTAGAGCCAGCCAGGCACCAGATGTGCTTAGGCTCAGTAGTCTAGCAGTCCAAGTCCTGATAGGGCACCAGGTGCCAGTCATACCCCCAAGGCGGGGCGTGACAGACTTCCTCCTAACTCGTGCATTCATGTGTTTTGATCATGCCTCCCAAACATACTGCTAGCCAGAGGAAGACAACTAACATGCCTCCACAGACTATGATGCAATCCAGAAATAGTCCCTGCACTCTGATTCAGGGATCTTGTGTTGGAGTCTAGGATAGACCAACCATTAGCGACAGAATCCCAGAGACCCAGTTCCTCAGCCCCCTAGTATGGGTACTTTAGAGTTAGAGTTCAAAGGGGTTATTCAGATGCTTACTCAATTGGTGGCTTGCCAATCAAGATATCAGAACTCAACACCAACTAGCTTTAGTTCCTATGATTCAGGAGCATATAGGATTAGAGAGTTCTTGAGGATGAATCCTCCAGTACTCACAACACTAAAGTTGATGAGGACCCTCAGGACTTTATTAACGAGATCTGAAAGATTCTGAAGGCAATGCATGCCACAGAGACAGATGAAGTTGAGTTTGCTTGTTATTAGCTCAAGGATGTGGCTAACGTGTGGTATGACCAATGGGAGCAACGACAAGGTGATACTTCAACTCTAACCACTTGGGATAGTTTTGAGGAAGCCTTTCTAAACCACTTCTTCCCTCAAGAGCTGAGAAAGGCAAAGTCACAGGAGTTTGTTAACTTGAGGCAGGTACTATGAGTGTGAAGGAGTACAACCTTAAGTTTATCCAGCTATCCAGATATGCTGCAGAGATGGTACCATATATGAAGGCCAGAACAAGGAAATTCGTGTTTGGATTGGGCATACACATAAAGAAGGAATGCAAGGCCTCTCTATTGATTAATGATATAGATATTTCTAGACTCGTGGTCTATGCACATCAGCTAGNGAATACTTCTCCCTTCTGGACCTCTGAAAAATAGATAGATATTTCTAGACTCGTGGTCTATGCACATCAGCTAGAAGAAGATAAGCAGAAGGACCAGGAGCATCAAAGTAAGAGGGTTAAGACAACAGGTAATGAGGCCACACATTAGAGGAACGAGAAAAAAATAGGTGCTTCTTCAGGAAGAGCTCCTCTGGACCTACACAATCATCTAATTCTCTAACTTCAGGTAACATAAATGATCAGAGGTCCCAAGCGCAAGGTAATGCAGTTCACGGAACCCTGCGACACCCACCTTGTGGTAAGTGTAGAAGGTCCACTTAGGTGAGTATCATTTGGGTAGAGATGGATGTTATGAGTGCGGCCAGCAGGGCCATTATTTGAGAGATTGTCCATCACGACAGGGTAATGGAAGCAACAGAGCTCAGTCTGCCCCTTCAACAGGTAGAGTTTCCCAAAAGGACACTACTTCAGGGACAAGCGGAAGGCAGAACCGTCTGTATGCTATGTCTAGTCACCAGGATTAGGAGAACTCCCCAAATGTTGTTACTGACATGTTAAAAGTCTTCTCCATTGATGTATATGCTTTACTTGATCCAGACGCTACTTTATCTTTTGTGACTCCTTATGTAGCAGTTAAATTTGTGATTCCCCAAAACAACTCATAGAGCTTTTTAGTGTTTCTACTCCGGTCAGTGAGTCAGTCCTAGCCAAGATAATCTATAGAGATTATATAGTTTCAGTCCATCATAAAGAAATCACAACTGATCTAATAGAGTTAGACATGGTGGACTTTGATGTAGTTCTAGGCATGGATTGATTGTATTTATCACGACCCGAACATGGACCTCAAATCGAGATACGGGACCTAGAACCACGAATGGCTCCAAGTTAACTCATGGCATAGCATAATTCGAGTATAATAATAACTAACAGAACATATCTGAGTGGAAGCTTAACTGAAATTTAACTAATCATAAGGAAAAGATAAAATCTGATAACAACACTGAGTTATAAGCTAAAACTAACACCACACTGTCTGAAAGCCTCTACTAATCTGATGAGTTGCTAGGACAAGTCTCTAGCTAACTCTAAAATTTAAAAACTAGAAATAAACTTAAATAAAGATAACATAACTCCATCCTCGAAAGATGAGGACTCACCACTGTCAGCTAATAGAGTCTGGAACGTGTCTAACTGCGGAGTTGAGTCTGAATACCTGGATCTACATCATAAAATGGTATAGCACATAAAGTATGTGGTCAGTACTTAGAATGTACTGAGTATATGGGAAATTATCTAGAAACAAGAACATACTATGAATCTGAGAAAAACTATACATAAACATGGTTGAATGTATGAGCTGAGGTAAAGTACAATGGCCCTTTCTGAGATGCATGAATACTGACACATGATGCTAGTTTGAAAACATTAAATGAAATATAAGTAAATCTAGTTTTAGGGTCATGTACATGTACATGTACTAAAGACTGAATCTGAAATCATAAACTAAAAACTATAACTGAAATAATGGTATTGAAATTGAAAATTAAACTCTACTGTGGAAAGCCTATTAATCGACAAACTCCAATGTGAGCCTCATGGAGCCTGACCTACAACCCTGGTTGGGAGGGCATTCATACCTTACCAAGGGTAAGAACCATGACTAGAGTGATATCACTTATAAGCTTAGGGAGATAATCTCAACTAACAACGACCCGTGCATGCGCCCATTGAGGCGAGGGAAACACTCTTACTGGCGAGGATCCCATATTCCTTGGGCTAAGTGAAGCATTCTATACTATTGGGAATTCCTTATCCTATGGTGGCACGTAGTTTTGAGACCTTGGTGCATTGGAACTCCGGCTTACTCTGTGCTAAGTACTACTCCCAACTGAACATAAGAATACACATAAGCTGATAATCTGAAGCTGGTGTCCTAAGACTAGTCGGAACCCCTTTATCTAGCAAGAGTCCCAAGAGCCTAAAGGACCATGACATACTGATACTGAGAGCTCATAACTAATGTTCTTAAACTAGTCAGGGCTACTTTCTACTGGCAGGAGGCCTGAGAGCCTAAAGAACCATAAGCATGCTGATCATACTGAATTTGTGAAAATCATATAATCAAATCATAGTTTAAATTATATGTACTGAAATCATGGTAAAGTCATATATATTTCAAAAGGGCCATGTTCTCGAAAACAGTGCTAAATCATGGATGAGTCTTAGAAATTATGCTAACATCATATCATGGATTGGAGAGGGAGAATCATGAACATACATAGATATTGATCATAAGAGCCTTGAAATCATGAACATTATATGCCATTTATCATGAAAACCTTGAAAACATAGAAGACATGAGAGAATTCATGCGTAGAATCAAAACCCTAAGACATGCTTTTCTAGGGAGTTGAAAAGTCTAGGGTTCATGAAATAATTGGGACACAAGGGTGAAAGGAAGCTCTTCTTGATGTCCTACATACCTCATCCTTTGCCTTACAACTATCAACACAAAGCCACAATCCTCTTATNCAATTCTATCACCTTCTTGATGTCCTACATACCTCATCCTTTGCCTTACAACTATCAACACAAAGCCACAATCCTCTTATAATGTCAATCTGTAACAATTATATGGATATAAACTACAATCAATTGCTTAATGATAAAATCCAAGTCATAGAGGTATTTCATCGAACACCCGGAGGGCATAAGAAATTCAAGCATCTGATGAGTGGGGTGTCCTAACACTCACTTCTTTCTACAGCCCCTTAACAACAAGCATAACCATTACATGTCCAACCAAAACAACACATCCATCCTTAACACCAAAACAACCCTATAAACCCTAACCCTAGGTTATTACATGAAATCATGACTTCCTAATACTGTCCCATAAGACCTAACCTTAGAACATCCATAAAGATTAGAAAACAATACTCATTTAAGGTTTTAGGAGAGTTACTTACCTTAGAGGAAGGAGGAGAGCTCAAGATTTTAAATCTTGAAACTCAAAGATTATTCTTGACCTTGCTAGAGATAGAAAGATGATTTTGATGTTAGAATCATGAAGAAATTTATGGATTTATATTGTGATAGGTTGGATAATGCTTACCTAGCCTTAGAAGGACTGAAGAGAGCTCTTGGAACTGGTAGGGTTGATCTGGAGGCGGAACAATGCTAAACAATCGTTTAAGGCGACTTTTAAAAGCCTTGAAACTCCCATGTGACGCCCCAAGTGATAGGCTGTCAGTCCCCCAACAGACTGTCAACTTGCCCGTCACTTTGGGGTGGAAATTTTCTGCTTCTAATTAAGGTTGACGAAGCAATGTTTACGGGCTGTCACTCTTCCCGTCACACGTGATAGTGCTCCACTAAATTGCTCATAGCTTTTTATTCCAAACTCCGATTGATGCAAGGTAGAATATGTTGGAAAGAAAACTCAAAGGGTTTATGTTTGATGTGTTGAATCACCCATAAGCACTTCATAATTAGGAGTTATGATAATTTGAAGTTGACCCCTGTAAGAACTTATATGAAAACTCAGCTTTATGCTAGAGAATCCTTATAACTTTTAATTGCATCCAATGCACTTCCCACACTTAAGAATTGATCTTATGTAACACTACAAAAGTTTCTTATACCAATTCTCAGACTTGGAATGAAAAAACAGAAATTTTTCCCCTCAGAATGACTCAACCAATGAGTCATTATCAAGACTTACGGCCCTTCAAGAGAGCCATTGTCAGTTCTACAAATTTCCTCTTAGGTATCTATGAGACATAGAATGAATCATTTTGAAAAGTAATGAGTCATCCTGTCGCTCATTATAACCCAGTCCAGAAAACCTGTCAAATCTGTTTTCCAAATGACGAGCCAGACGACGAGTCATTGTTTGATGTAATGACTTGTCCCATGAAGCCGTTGGAAGAAATCCAGAAAATGCTAAACTTTCCCCAGTGACAACAGTTGGAAACAGTGACCCATTTTTTTTAGATAATGGGTCATTCTATCCATCAACTGGGGGAGATCCAGAATTTGTTCAAAACTTTCTCCAATGACAACGAGTGGAATATAATTGTTCCATCTAACAAGTCATTGTTCCGTCCATTGGTCAAGTCCAGAAATAGAATTTTCAAGGTCCAGGACCAACTACTAGTCCCAACGAGTCATGGTCACCACCAACGACTCATTATGTGACCCATTGAGTCGGTACGAGCAGTTTTTTAGACCTTTTCTGAGGAGCATTTTTGTAACTTTTCATTTTTTTATATCTTAAGATATGACGTTTTAGGATGTATTTGGAGGGGTATTTAGAGGACTAGTCAACTCCCACTCCCTATTCTTTCCTAAACATGCAGAGTATCGGAGTAAGAACTCAGACGGTTTTTTCCAAGCAAGAGCCAGGGCTTTTTCTCTCCCTCAAAGTTTTAGGTGCTTTTCTCAAGGGTTCTTCTACATGTATATGAGATTTCAATAAGGGTATCCTTTCCCCTTTATGCCCAAAATATCCAGTGAACCCTAGCTTTTTTTCAAGTTCCCTAGCAATCATGTCTTAGGGTTTTTGTTCAGTTATGAATTCCCTTATTACTTTAGTGTTCTCAAGTCTCTTGTGATTTTTAGTATGTTATATTCATTATTTTACAAATTTAGTTATAAATAATATTATTAGGAAAAATTTACACATGATTCAAGTTCAGTATATAAACATGTATTTTGATTTTATATGGCTTTTAGTTAGCATGAATTCATATTTCAATTTTTTATGATTCTATCATGATTTCAGTATACAGATGTGATAACATAATCAGTATTTTCAGGTTTTTTAGGCTCTCAAAATACTATTAAATAAAGTTTCTGACTTAGATTTAATAACACTAGTTTTCAAGCTATCTATAAATCATCAGTAAACTTATCATTGGGAGTAGTTTTTAATACAGAGATAATACAGGGTTCAGCGTGCCTAGGAACCAGAACTACGTGCCACCGTAGGTTATATCTCGATTGGGCATCAGTTTTAGTGATCACATCAGCCATGCCTTTATACCCTAGCAAGGTATATTGGGTCCTATTGATGGGGAAAATACATCGAACTCCATGGTTAACTCTCGTGGTTATATGTCGGTTAATAGACTCTCCCATCGTGCAGTACAGTTACAGTCTCAGTCACAGTTACAGACTCAATTTTAGTACATGTACATAACCCTTAAATCAGTTTTACTATGCTTTATTTCGTATTTTCAAACTACTACTAAACATTGATATTTATGTATTTTAGTAAGGGTCATGGTACTTTAGTTAAGTTATGCATTTTAGTATATCTTTTCAGACTATCAAATGTTCTGTTTGTATTCCAATTGCATATCTCATATATTCAGTACACTGTTAGTACATTCAATGTATTGATTGCATATTTCTTGTGCTATATCATTTTATAATATAAGCTCAAGATCCCAAACTCAGCACCGGGGTTAGCTTCTCCTTCATACTTTTTGCAGTAGAGTTCTATTGGTGAGTCCTCATCTTTCGAGGATCGGAGTATTCATTTTCAGTTATTGTTATTTCTAGTTTTCAGACTTTAAAGTTAGCTGGGGGTTTGTCCCAATAACTCACCAATTTCTTTTAGAAGGCTTTCAGACAAAATATGTTAGTTGCAGCTCGAGTCTTAGTGTTTGAGCAAATATCAGTAATATATCAAATGTTCTTTATTTAATCAGTATTTGGTTATTTGTTTACTTTAGATTCTAGTTAGGATTCTTTTCAATAGATTAGTCATTATAGAATTATGCTATGTCATGAGTGTACTTGGGGTCACTTGTGATTCTAAGTACCATGTTGCGTCCAGTGTGCAAACTTGGGTCATGACAAACTTGGTATAAGAGAATCAAATTTAGAGTGTCGTAGGATGTATGAAAGCCGCGCCAAGTAGAGTCCTTTTCATGGGTGTGAAGTGCGCCACACTTATGGAGGGAGGCTATGAGGAATTTTAGGAAAAATTTTCTTTCTTCATGATTTTTATCGTGCATAGAGTTTAATCTCTAAGATGTCCTCCTAACTCGTGCTCTGCCCTTCTCAGTTGACAATGCCTCCTTTAAGAGGAAATAGAACGAGGAACGATAATGCTAACCAGCCAGCCCTACCAGCTCCAACAGCCCCTCAGGACAATCAGGTGTCACATGTAGAGTTTCGGGCCACTATTCAAATGCTGGCTCAGGCGATGACCAACCAGGTCAACTAACAGGTATTCGTACCTGCCAATCCCAATGGGTCTACAACTGCTAGCAAAGTTCGAAATTTTACTCGGATGAATCCCCCAGTATTTCATGAGTCTAAGGTAGATGAGGACCCGCAGGAGTTCATTGACGAGGATGTTCCCTTAACTCACAGAGAATAAAAAGGAACATCCATGATTTGTGTGATCTTCTCAAACCTTTACTTGCCCATTTGAAGTATTCCTATCTTGGGTCAAATGAGACCTTATCGGTGATCATCTAGGCTAAGCTAAATGAACAACAAGTGGAGGCACTATTGGCAGTCTTGAGGAAGCATATTCGGGCAATAGGGTGGACTATTGCCAACATAATTGGCATACCCCCAACATTTGCACTCATAAAATCAATCTTCAGGATGATTGCAATCCTACTGTGGAGCATCAAAGGCATTTGAATCCACCAATGCAAGAAGTGATAAAAAAGAGATTATTAAATGGTTGGATGCAGGAGTTGATACCCGATAGCCGACAGTAGTTGGGTGAGTCCGGTTCAGTATGTTCCCAAGAAAGGAGGAATCACTATGATACAAAATGAGAAAGATGAGTTGATAGAAACAAGGCCTGTTACCGGATGGAGGCTGTGTATGGATTATCAGAAGCTGAACTCATGGACTAAAAAGGATAACTTCCCGGTCCCGTTTATTGACCAAAGGTTAGATTGATTCGCCGAGAAAATATACTATTACTTTTTGGACGGATACTCAGGATACAATCATATTTCAATTGCTCTAGAAGATTAAGAAAAGACTACCTTTACATGCCCTTATGGGACATTTGCATTCAAAAGGACGCCCTTTGGGCTTTTCAATGCCCCTACCACTTTTCAGAGATGCATGATGTCCATTTTTTCAGACATGGTGGAAGACACTATGGAGGTATTCATGGATGACTTCTCCATGGTGGGGGACTCTTTTGATGATTGCTTGACTCATTTGAGTGATGTTCTCAAGAGATGTAAAGAAACAAACTTGGTACTTAATTGGGGGAAGTGCCATTTTATGGTAAAAAAAGGTATTGTGCTCGAGCATAAAATTTCTGAGAAGGGGATAGAGGTAGACCAAGATAAAATTAATGTCATAGCTCATCTACCTCCTCCAAAGACCGTGAAGGGTATTCAGAGCTTTTTGGGACATGCGGGCTTTTATCATTGCTTTATCAAAGACTTTTTCAAAGCTTCTCATCCTCTATTCCGGTTGTTGAAAAAAGATGCAAAATTCTATTTTGACGAGGCTTGTGAGAGCTTTCATTGAGTTGAAAGAGAAGCTTATATCAACTCCAATCATCATCACACCAGATTGGTCAAAACCCTTCGAATTGATGTGTGATGCCAGTGGTGTGGCGTTGGGAATAGTCCTTGTACAAAGGAAAGAAAGGATTTTTCACCTCATATATTACGCCAGCAAAACCCTGAACGATGCACAAGAAAATTACACGGTGACAGAACAAGAGTTGCTCGCAGTAGTGTTTGCATTTGAAAATTTTCGAGCATACTTATTAGGGACTAAGGTGGTGGTGCGCACAGACCATGTTGCAGTCAAATATCTGATGACTAAAAAAGATGCTAATCCAAGGTTCATTTGGTGGGTACTTTTTCTCTAAGAATTCGATTTTTAAGTTAAGGACAAGAGAGGATGTGAGAATCAGGTGGCTGACCATCTTTCTCGTCTAGAAATAGATGATAAGTCGGGTGTAAATGAGGAGATTGATGACACTTTCCCTGACGAGCGCATTTTCATTGTTTCCCATGACTTAATACCTTGGTTTGTGGACTTTGCTAACTACTTGGGAAGTAACATCACTCCTAGAAGATTGAACTTCCATCAAAAGAAAAAGTTTATGTAGGACATCCGAAATTTCTATTGGGTTAATCCATACCTCTTCCTACATGCGCTTATGGCATGATTCACTGATGTATCCCAGAAGTGTAGATGATACCCATCCTTAAAGCATGTCATTCTTTGCTTGTGGCTGGGCATTATGCGAGTGTGAGGACAACAATGAAAGTTCCACAATGTGGGTTTTATTGGCCTACTCTCTATCATGATGCTTATGACTTTGTCAAGCATTGTGACCAATGCCTGCGTTCAGGGGGGTATCTCCCATCGAAACATAAACTTCCTTTAACTCCAATTCTTGAGGAGGAGCTGTTTGATGTGTGGGGGGTCGACTTTATAGGGCCTTTTGTGAGCTCTTATGGGAATACTTACATCCTGGTGGCGGTGGACTATGTGTCTAAGTGAGTAGAAGCAGTGGCGCTGCCCAATAATGAGGGATGAAGTGTGACTACTTTCCTAAAGAAGTACATTTTCTCAAGATTTGATACTCCTAGAGCTATTATTAGTGATGGAGGTTCCCACTTTTGCAACCCATTATTTAGCGTTTTGCTTTCAAATTACGGTGTGAAACATAAGGTTGCTACCTCTTATCATCCTCAGACGAGTGGTTAGGTAGAAGTGTCCAACCATGAGATAAAATCTATCTTGGCTAAAACAGTTAATGTAAATAGAACGGATTGGGCCAGGAAACTAGATAATGCCTTGTGCGCATACCGGACAACCTACAAAAGACCTATTGGAATGTCACCTTACCAGCTGGTTTTTGGAAAGGCTTTCCACCTACCTGTAGAATTAAAGAATAAGGCTATGTGGGCCTTGAAGAGTTTGAATCTAGACTGGGGAAAGATTTTCATAGGCGAGTGGAGAATCCTAATGAGCTGGACGAGTTCAGGATGAAGGCTTATGAAAATGTTGCCATATACAAGGCCCAAATGAAGCACTACCATGATCAGAAAATTTTGCACAGGGAATTTACTTTGGGAGATCGGGTGCTATTATTCAACTCTAGGTTGCAATTGTTTCCCGGGAAGCTTAAATCCAAGTGGTCGGGTCGAATGAAGGTGTTCCAAGTTTTTGAAATGGAGCTGCTGAGCTCAAAGGAGATGATGGGCTGAGGTTTAAAGTGAATGGCCAGCGAGTTAAAATGTACTTGGGAGTGTCGAAGGAAATCAACATGGTTGAGGTCACATACCTGGATGAGCCTTAGTATAAATAACACCCTCATCGAGCCATGACGTTAAATAAGGTACTTCTTGGGAGGCAATCCAAGTGTTTTTATTGTTTCTATTTTGAAGGTTGATTGGATGAGCAGCCAAATGAAATGAAAATAGGGAAAGAGTTGTGCAAGACCTATAAATGCAAGAGCTCATTTTCGCGAAACACAGTTTCAATGCGAAGGAGAACTAGAAAGTGGGAGAAAATTAAAGGCTTCTGCGCCTTACCTGTGAAATACAAGTGCCAACCCATGAAACGCAGGTCTGGCACAACTCTGAGCCAGAACACTTGGAAGAAATTTGGAAAATGGAAGGTGCACTGTGACGTGCCCATATTCGCTCGTCCGCAAGTGTACGGGTCGTGCAAATAATATAGTGGCTCTTTTAGAGAATCGGAATGTCGAACCCACAAGGACTAGACCCATTCCTCTAACTATCCATTACAAGTGTGATCTTAAATACCGAAAATGTTGGTTGTAGAAGTTTTCAAGGGAGATTTAATTAAGTCTAGTTTTGGTCAACGAAATATTCTGAATTTACTCTAGGAGCAACATAGAGTTAAAACCAGATAATCATG